>PVKS010019869.1:0-37674 GCA_004027875.1 Aplodontia rufa | reverse complement strand
AAGGACATCTATAAAAAAAAAAACAAGGAGTAGAAAGAGTATTTTTCATTTAAAATTTTTTTTCTTTTTGAATATATTCATTCATCTAGAAAGGAGATATTGCCTAAGGCAGGGGATTCAAACAGGAATTGAAACTCAGTCCAGTGAAAGAGACCATCCTTTAGTTCCTACAATAATAGCTAGAAATTGCTTATTGTTGGTCTTATGCTCAATTGTAAAGCACTTGAAGAAGTTTCAAAGATCATATATCATTATTAAATGATCTGGTCTTAGATCTCTGCGAGAGAGTATGCTCATCGATTAAAAGGATGGGCATCTAAGTTTTTTTTAAAAAGTAAAGATGTTTTTGTCAATATTGTCTATTTAAGTCATATTTATAAAAATCAAAATCTGAAAAGAGTAAATGGAGCAGAAGATAAAAGATTGGGTAAGTACCCCAAGTACCCTGCATCCCCAATTCAGTTCCTCCTTGTCTGGAGCAGTATTTCAAATACCTCTGTAGGTTGTCTTCAAGCAAGGCAACTTCAGCTTTGAGAAATGCTTAATGCAATAAAGAAGAGTGAAGAAAATGAAATATTACACCTTCAATCACCAACGCTGTGCAAAATGTTCACAACTGTATTGACACTCCTAATCAAAATAAATTTTTTTTAAATTAAAGGATAGCTTGCTGACTCTCAGGTGCCATTCTCTTCTACTTTCTCCCAGGTGCTCTTATCTTCTACTTGGAAGAGTCTAACAGCCTCTTAACTGAGTTTCTAAAGATCCATATGATTTTTATCCTGTAAACATCTTGTAATTTCATTAAAAATCAGCTATGAATTTGGCCATATCATGAGACCCCCATTTGAAATGGCTCAGCATTGAACAGAGTAATTAATCCTCTTAGAATTTGGGGGGCTGTATGTGGCTAGTGGTTGTGGCACTTGCCTGGCATGCACAGGGATGCAGGTTTGAACCCTAGCACCACATACATAATGAAGTGTTGAAGCAATAAAAGCCACATGAGAAACTAAATAAAATTGATTCTTTATTTCTCTCCTTCTCTTTCTCACTGTCCCTCTCTCTTTAAAAGAAATCCTCTTAGAATTTTGGTGGAAAAGCATGATTTGGAAACTCTCATCAGATCTTCAAACAGAAATGCTCATCAATTAATAATATTTATAGCATGCATCAGGTATCCAGCTAATACATATTATTTCATGGGTTAACATTTAAAAACTGTCTCAGTCTCAGTATCTGGGTTACTGATCATGTTTTAAGATATTGCTCTGAAGTATGCAGCCCAACTTGGTACATTACCTTTAATTTATAATACCATATATTTTTTTGGTAACAGATATTGAAGCCAGAGGTGCTTAACCAGTGAGTCACATCCCCAGCTCTTTTTGATTTTTATTTTGAGACACAGTCTAAGTTGCTTAGTGCCTCTCTAAATTGCCAAGGCTAGCTTTGAACTTGGAATCCTCCTGCCTCAGCCTCCCAAGCCACTGAGATTACAGGCTTATGCCACCATATCTAGCTATAACAGTATTTTAAAACGGAAAAAAAAACTTTACTTATCTTCAAATACCTACAATACACTAAGGAATAAAGCTGGTAATGCATTTGATTTTGTAGGAAAGTAATATGAACTTAATATCAAATGGTAGATAGAGAAGAACCATCAGAATTTGGGGGATACTATATAGTGAAGGAAAAAACTTTTAAAAATTTTCTTTCAATTCTTTTAAATATAAGTCAGTTGGCTCCTGTGTTCACTTCTTGGTTCAAATGATTGATTAAAGTGGTAGTCAGTTATAGTTGACTGCAAAACCTCAATGCTTATTTCAGAGTTCCCAAATGATTGTTCCCTCTCAAAAAAGTTTATTGACAAGGCTATAAACACAAAAGAGCAGTATTCAGAAGTTAAAGATAGTTAAAAAAATAATGATCACAGCTAAAAACGTTGATGTCATTGTTTGATCATATATACTGTATACATTCTTCATCAACTCTCACTAAATATTTTCTGATGCTTTATGCTCCAGTCCAAAGAACCTTTAATTCCTTGCTTTTTGCAAGAGTAAAAATATTCTTGGAAACATTCCTGAAGAGTATTTTTTTAAAAAGAACTATCCATGTTTCTTTCCTTTTACATTTACGTAAGGTGTGGGGGTGGATGGGGACACCTAGAGATCAAGTGTTGGATGAATCTTGCTTCCCCTTGTCAAATATGAGGTTCAGGAGACAGAACCTCCTTTGCACTTCCTTGCGACCGATGACCTGGAGGCATTTCTCTGTCTAGTCATCATCCGGTAACAGTTTTCTTTTTCTTGCCAGGTCATTAAGATCCCTGCATGTCTCTGTGACAAGCTCTGCCTCTCAGGAACTCAAGATTAATACTTTAGGGAGAGTTGGGGAACTCCTTGTTATAGAATTGATCTATGAGAGTTTTTCTTTATCCACGGGTGTCAGGAGGGCAGGTTGCTGTGGAACAAGTCAAACTAACATAAACATGCTTGGATACACATTTTCAATCCACTCTAGTCTTCTCTTCCTTTCTGTTTTCCTATGTGGTTAATTATATCTGTAGGAGATTAATTTCTGTTAAAGAAAAATAAAATTCAGCTCAATACGAGATGAGGGCTGATACTGTAGTTTGGAGTAATCTTCTAATTTGATTTGGATAAAGCTGGTGTTACCCTAAGGTGATTTTCCTATTAGATCTCTAGAAACCTTCTTAATTGGCTGGAGTTGTCTTTAAATCAAGCATTTGCCCTTTCTATACCGCTCTGCTGTTAGTGGAGAGGACTTTGAATGAGTAGGAGTGATCTTCGATGAAGCTACTTCATCTTTCTGGACTTTAGCTACTCTATATGATGAAAATTTGGACTGAATGATGGCTAAAGTGACTCTGGTGGGCTGGGAAGATGAGCTACAAGCTCTGAACGTCAACATGACACCTATATTGCTCTATTTCTTAAGCCATATACCAGTCACAACATAAATAAATATTTGTGACTTGTTGAGGTATTTTGTTGGTGAAGGTCAGATGGCATACCAACTGTATCTCAGGATGCTTTGACTTCTATTTCATACCTAAACTGGTATTTATGATGAAAGAGGGAGCAGGGTGGATCTCCAGGGGATGACAGTTCCAAGTTAAGTGATAATTAGAATTTAAAGTGTAATGAACTATGATAATCACACAATAAATGCATAACATTATCCTGGTTAAATCAGATAGATACCCAGATGTCAGGAGCTAGGTGACTCAGTCAGGATCTCGGTGGATTCTATGTTAAACTGAGAAAAGTTTTGGTTCAGTGAAGAAAGTATATTACATCAACCAAAATGCAAAAGGTGCTGGAGTGGGACTGAAGAAAAAGAGAGAAATTTTAAAATCTAAAACATTAAATAGACTTGTTCCTGTGCATTGTGAAAAAAATTAACTTGGCAGTGGTATAAGAAGTAGCACCAGTTATAAACTGTCACAGGTAGTCATGATTAGTTTGCGGCTGCTCCTGCCGAAGAGCCAAGATTGATATTCAAATAGAAGGTAATTATTCCCTCAGCACTTTCAGATCCCTTATATTCTGTTAATTAAATTGAAGGAAGCAAATGGGGCCCAATAGATCTGCAAAAAGGGTGTAGCTATTAACACTAATAACAATGGAAAGGGGTCTAGTGTGGGAGGGATAGAGGTCAATTAGTCACTGTTTGCAGATGGATTAACTCCTTTAGGCGCCTAGGTGCCATTCAGTACATATATTTTACACTAATTAACACCCTTGGATCCAAGTATTAATGCAGGCCAAAAGGGGAATGGTTTGCTCCCAGGCATCAAGAGCATAAGGCCTATTATTATTGTTTATGATAAAATATTGTACTTACCCTCCATCTTTGATCCAAGCTCAAAGACTTCTTTTATTCACTCTTTCCAAACACTCTCATTATCCCTACATCATCACTAGGATTAAAGTGGATGAAACATTGCCTCATTATCTCCATTTATTGAGAGGAAAAAACTAGCCCAGGGAGGCAGGCCACAGTGAATCCTAAGTGGAAAAGGGACAAGAAATCAGGACTTCTGATTTTCCACCTTAGGCTAAAAGTGTCTTAAAAGAGGAAGAGCTAGGATTTTAAGAACTGAGTCCAAAAATCAGCAAAAAGTTTTTATTTCTCTTGCTTATTTCTTATAGGAAGGATTTTCCTGTTTTTATTTTTAATTGAAATGTTAACTATTTTAATAAATACTACATTATTTTTAATTAAAATAATTAAGGGAAAATTTTTAAATTTGAAACTCAGGCATACTGCTACAGCTGCAGAATTGAGTATAAATGTAGAAGCCAGCACTGTATCAGAGCAGTGAAAACAGAGACTAAGGACTTTGTGATGAATGGTATTTACAATTTGCTGTGTTGGAGCAAAGCAAAAAAGCTGTGTGTAAACATAATCTAAAGAAAATAAAATAGGGAATATTAAGAATTTTCAACAAATTGATAGTGAATTTGACTAGAAGTCTCTTCTCAAAGGTCAAAAAGGAAATTTGCCCCAAATCAGTTTGTTTGTTTATATTTTGGTACCAGGAATTGAACCCAGGGGTGCTTAACCACTAAGCCATATCCCTAGCCTTTTTATTTATTTATTTATTTTAAATTTTGAGACAGACAGAGTCTCACGAAGTTGGGGAGGCTGACTTTGAACTTGTGATCCTCCTGGCTTAGCCTCCTGAGACTCTGGGATTATAGGCATGTGCCATGGTGCCTGGCATTTGAAATCACTGTTTAATACTCGACAAATTTTAGCTTTTTAACAGAAATTTTTAGCAAAATATATAATTTTGGCCACCTATAAAATGGCTTGCATTCATGTAAAAAAATAGGAACTAGTTTTAGATGGAGAGATGGCAAAGAAATTATTTTGTTTACTAAAATTTTAGTAGAAAATTATGAGAAAAGTACAATAAAGAAAAACTTCAGATCTTGTTTGTCAGCTTTTTAGCTATTAGAATTTTTGTTTGACAGAAGAGCCAAGGGCAATTTCTCCTTTGCCCAAGGTGATTGAAGAGGGCCACTGGTCCACGAACCATCAGAACCTTTGTTTTCAAAAAATCTGCAAGTCCACCCTTCCACGATATTTTAAACTTAAAACAAAAATGACCATAGTAGAAAAAATTCTACTTGTGAAACATGGTTTAAGAGAAGCGCATCCTTTGAGTGTTTAATTGAACAAAAGTCCTCTTCAGCAATGGTAGCCCAGTGGCTTGGAACAGTGACAGGTGACTATGCAGGAACTCAACCTCCCCTTGAGTAGTCAAACACCCAAAGACCTCTCACCCATGCCAGTTAGTGACTTATTCTCACCAAGGTTCTTTATGTTTTCCTTTCCAATTTCTAACCAAAGTCTCCATCCCTTGAATTATGGGATTCGTCTGAGAGCTGATCTGTAGTTTCCAAATGGAAGACTCTAAGTTCCCTGACACATTATCCCCAGCAGATCCCCAGAGAAGGTGGGATTAACTGAAACAAGTTTAGGTTTCCTATACTTACAAAAGTATATACAACTCTGGGGAACTGGAAATCACTTGTCATAGCTGGGGTAATAAGATATGATAGAAGAATCACTTTTTGGACAGAAAAAATAATACAGTCCTCTCTATTTTCTCTGTGGTACTACTATAGTTGACTGTTGGCTTGTCATTTAAATCTATTATATTATCAAATAGATTGAGAACTAGGCTGTGCAGTACTTAAAACCTGGTGTCACTTCAGACATTTGACCTCACTAAGTCTTGGTTTCCTCTTTTGTGAAGTAGAGTAATAATCGTATATACACATAGCAACAAAGGAGATAATGCCTTTAAAGAACTTCACAGAATACCTGACATCTAAGGAGAGGACAATTAATGTTGGATGTTATTCTTGACCGTGGCACTCTGGATTTCTAATTAAATAATTACAGTTTAAAGGCATATTGAATGATGCTTGAAAGTCGCCACAGATTTCAACGTTTTACCCAGTTCCTTTGCCAACTGTTATGGTTTGGATGAAAGGTGTCCCCCCTAAACTCAATATGTGAGACAATGTGAAGACTGAGGTGATTGTGTTGTAAGAGTCTTAACCCAATCAGTGAGTTAATCCCCTGAGAGGGATTAATTGGCAACTGAAGGGAGGTAGCGTTTGGCTGGAGAAGGTGGGATTGGGGACGTGCTTTTGGGTATATATTTTGTATCTGCTTCCTGAAGCCATGTATTGAGTCACTTCCTTCTGTCACACTCTTCCGCCATGATGTTCAGCCACACCTTGAGCCCCAGGGAATGAAGCCAAGTCTAATATGGACTAAGACCTTTGAAACCATGAGCCCTAAAATAAACTTATCATCCTAAAATTGTTCTTGTCAAGTACTTGAGTCACAGCCACAAAAAGCTGACTAAAATGCCAACTTTGAAGGAACAAGAATCCTTGCAAAGCCATGAAATCCCATTACTCAGGCTTATGTCCAGATATTGCAAAATTAACTTTCAGTATAGATATTTCTGCTGGTCTTAAAGAATATAATCATACCTTGGATAGTTATTTGAGCTACTTCAATCTTAAATCTTTGAGTTGCCTCACCTAATCAAAAAAACTTTTAAATTCTTTAATTTTTTTTAGAAATAAGTCTCAGAAACATGCCCATTGGGTCATAGCTGTCTTATGATTCATATTTTATTTCTATGTGATTAGAAGAAGGCAGCTATTTGAAAAAGATTCCACTGCAGTCATCCTGTTCTTTGCCTAAACATTAGGCTCTTCTAAAGATGATTCTCAAAGTCTTTATTCCCAGTTAGGTACAGTGAGTGGCTCACATCCATAATCCCAGCCACTCTGGAGATTGAGGCAGGAGAATCATGAGTTCAATGCCAGCCTCAGCAATTTAGTGAGATCCTAAGCAACTTAGTAAGACCCTGTTTCAAAATAAAATATTAAAAGGGCTGGGGATATGGCTCAGAAGTTGAGTACTCCTGGGTTCAATCCTCAGTTTAAAAAAAATACATATATAAGGATCCCCAGAGCAGGCCTGCTCAGGACTAACCAGGGGAGGTTCTCTGCCTGGAGAAGCCCCCACCTACATGATGCCCCAATTCCTGTTAGGGCCTGTTGGAGTTATGCTGGAAGGCACTCAGGACACTACCGGTAGGACCCCCGTCCAGAGCAGGCCTGCTCAGGACCAACCAGGGGAGGTTCCCCACCTGGAGCAGCACCACCTACCTGATGCCCTGAATTCTGGTAGGTTCAGATTTGAAACCTTGAGCCTGGAACCAAAAGGTAGAGCAACACAAGGACCCAGGCAGAAACAGCATCTGGAAGAAGATGATCATCAAACAGTTGGTGGTTTATCTGAGCCTTTGTCTTGCAAGGAAAAGCCACCTGGAGAACTGCTACCTTCCCCTCAGGAAATCTCAATTCAGAGATCCACAAAAGCTCTTCAGAATGAAGAATCAAACAAGGAGAGGTTCACCTCAAACCTAAACTCCCCTAAAAAGGATGTCACAGATAGAGATGGAGATGAAAACCTTGAAAATATTACCAATGATCTGATTACTAAAAGGAACAATAAGCTAAAAGAAGATATAATGAAAAGAATAAGTGAGAAAACTCAAGAGATGAAAAACTCTGTTATCAAAGAAATACACATACTCAAAAAGGAAGTAAGAGAGGTAAAATCTGCAGTCAATGACATGAGAGGAACCATGGAAGAATTAATAACAGTCTAACTTCTATAGAAAACAAAACCTCAGCTCTAGAAGAAAGAACTTCTGACAATGAGGACAGGCTGAGCAAGCTAGAGCTCATGGATGACAAAAAAGGAAAAAAACAGAACATGAACAGAATATTAAAAATGTCTGGGATTAAATGAGAAGAAACAAACTAAGAGTAATTGGGATACACGAAGAAATTAAAACCAACAAATGGGATAAGGAACATTCTCAAGGAAATTGCTAAAGAAAAATTTTCCTGTATAAAAATAGAGTCAGATATGCTCATCCAGGAAGCTTATAGGACACCCAGTAGGCCTAATCAAATGAAAAGCTCACCTAGACACATTGTATTCAAAATGTACAACAGGGAAATCAAGGAAAGAATATTGAAAGCAGCAAGGGAGAAACGCCAAATCACATTCAGAGGTAAACCAATAAGAATCACATCTGACTTTTCAGTTCATACTCTGTAAGTGAAAAGATCATGGAAGGAGATCTTTCAACACCTGAATGAACATAACATGCAGCCAAGAATACCGTACTCAGCAAAACTCAGCTTCAAATTTGAGGGGCAAATAACAACTTTTCATGGTAAGAACAAACTTGCAGCATTTGTGAACAGAAAACTAGCATTGCAAAGAATTCTTAAAGATAAAGTCCAAACAGAAGAATTCCTCATTCCTCAAAACCCAGAAACAGAGGAAATTCAATAAAGGTGCATGCTATCAACAGATGACTAAGACAGCACAGAATTTACTAATAAAACAATGAATATGAACCACAAGCATATAACAATTCTAACACTGAATGTGAATGGTCTCAACACACCAATCAAAAGACACAGACTAGCAGATTGGATCAAAACCAAAATCCAACAATATGCTGCTTACAAGAAACCCATAGCCAATGACAGTCACATATTAAGGGTGAAAAGATGGAAAAAATCTACCAGGCATACAGCCCAAGAAAGCAAGCTGGAGTCACAATTCTTACATCCAAAAAAGTGGATTTAAGAGCATAAATTAATCAAAAGAGATAAAGAAGGCCACTACATCCTAGTAAAAGGAACAATACAACAGGAAGAAAAAACCATAGTAAATATATGCTTTCCAAACACCAATGCTCCTAACTATGTGGAAAAATTACTCCAAGATATAAAACCACTTGTGGACCTCAACACAATAGTACTGGGAGACTTTAACACTCCTCTATCACCAATAGACAGATCATCAAAGCAAAAAAACAGTAAAGAGAACTCCAGTCTAAATAACACCATAAATCAAACAGACTTAACAGACATCTACAGAGTCTGGCAGAGTATACCTTCTTCTCAGCAGCACATGGATCCTTCTCCAAAATAGATCATATTCTACTTCACAAAGGAAATCTCAGAAATATAAAAGAGAGATATTAGTGCATATATCCTATCAGAACATGATACCGTGAACCTAATAATTAATGGCAAAAACCATGGCACAAAACACACATATATGTGGAAATTGAATAACACCCTATTAAATGAAGAATGGATCCAAGAAGACATGAGAACAGTAATTAGGAATTCTTGGAAGAGAATGAGAATGAAGACACAACATATTGAAACCTCTGGGATACCATGAACGCATTCTTAAGGGGAAAGTTTGTTGCACTTGAGTGTCCACATTAAGAATCAGGAGAGATCACTAACAAATAAGTTTATGCTCCAACTCAAATCTCTACAAAAAGAAGAACAGTCTAATCCCAAAGCCATTAGAAGACATGAAATAGTTAAGATCAAAGCTGAAATCAATGGAATTGAGAACAACATCAAAAAACCAATAAAAACAATCAATGAAACAAAGAGCTGGTTCTCCAAAAAAATAAATAAAATCAACAGATCCCTAGCTAATCTAACTAAAAGAAGGAGAGATCAAAGCAAATCAACAAAATCACCAACAAAAAGGGGGTGATCACCACTGACCCCTTTGAAATCAAACAGATTATCCAAACATATTTTGAAAAACTATATTCCTCTAAATCAGATTATCTGGATGACGAGGACATACAACATCCCCAAATTGACACAGGATGCAACTGAAATCCTAAATAGCTCAATAGCAGGCACCAAAATGCATACAGTAATTAAAAGTCTTCCAAAGAAGAAAAGCCCAGGACATGATGGATTCTCTGTGGAGTTTAACCATACCTTTGAAGAAGAGTTAACACCTCTCCTTATTAAGCTATTCCAAGAAATTGAAAAGGAGGGAACTCTCCCAAACACTTTTTTTTTAAGCGAGAAGGACAGTAAGAGAGAGAGAGAGAGACAGAGAGAATCAGATTTTATTGAGTTTTTCACATGGCTTTCGTTGCTCTGACACTTAGTTGTGTACGTGGGTGCTGGGGTTTGAACCTGTGTACTTGTGCATGCCGGGCAAGTGCGGTAACTGCCAAGCCAGCACTCTAGCCTCCTCTCTCAAACACATTTTATGAGGCAGCCATAACTCTGATACGAATACCCAATAAAGGCACATCGAAAAAAGAAAACTATAGACTAGTATCCCTCATTAATATCAATGCAAAAATCCTTAATAAGGTTCTTGCAAACTGCATTCAAAAGCACATCAAGAAAATAATTCATCATGATCAAGTGGGTTTTATTCCTGGTATGCAAGGCTGGTTCAACATATGCAAATTAATAAGTGTGATTCATCACTTAAACAGAATTAAGGACCAAAACCATATGATCATCTTAATAGATGCAAAAAAGGCCTTTGATAAAATTCAGCACCAATTTATGCTCAAAACTCTACAGAAAATAGTGATCAAAGGAACTTAACTTTGTAAAGGACATATATGCCAAACCCTCAGCTAGTATAATACTAAATGGAGAAAGGTTGAAAGCATTTCCACTGAACTTGGGAACATGACAAGGCTGTCTGCTTTCACTACTTTTATACAATATAGTCCTTGAGACCCTGGCTGGAGCAATCAGGCAAGAGGAGGGAATCAAAGGGATAAGAATAGGAAGGGAGGAAGTCAAACTATCCCTTTTTGCTCATCACATGATCCTATATCTGGAAGATCCCAAAAACTCCACCAGGAAACTTCTAGAGCTAATAAACAGATTTGGCAAAGGAGCAGGATACAAGATCAACACACATGAATCAATAGTTTTCCTATACACTAACAATATTAGCACAGAAGAAGAAATCAGAAAATTGGTCCCATTCACAATATCTCTAAAAGAATTAAATACTTGGGAATTAATCTAACAAGAGAAGTGAAAAACCTCTACAAGGAAACTGAACTTAAACACTGAAAACAAATTGCAGAAGACCTGAGAAGATGGAAAAATGTTCCATGCTCTTGGTTAGGTAGAATTAATATAATTAAAATGGTCATTCTGCCAAAAGCACTGTACAGATTCAATGCAATCCCCATCAAGAATCCAATGTCATTCTTTGCAGTATAGAAAAATCAATTCTCAAATTCATATGGAGCAACAAGAAACCCAGAATAGGGAAAACATTACTAAGCAAGAAAGACGAAACAGGTGGTTTTGCAATACCCGATCTAAAATTATAGACCTGTAGTATTAAAAACAGCATGGTACTGGTAACAAAATAGGAATGAAGACCAATGGAATAGAATCAAAGACTCTGAGACAAACCCACAAGTCTTTAAACATATGTTCTTTGACAAAGGAAGTCAAAATATAACATGGAGGAGAGACAGCCTATTCCACAAATGGTGCTGGACAAACTGGACAGCCACTTGCAGTGACTTGAACTTAGATCCTTCTCTCTGACCTTGCACAAAAATCAAATCTAAATGGATCAAGGAATTAGGAATTAAACCAGCTACCATACAACTGTTAGAAGAAAAATTAGGACCTACAGTCCAGCATATGGGAATTAGCAACGACTTCCTCAATAAGACTCCTAAAGTGAAAGAATTACAGTCAAAAAACAATGAATGGGATGCCATTAAACTAAAAAGCTTCTGTACAGGCAAGGAAATAGTCAAAACAGTCAAGGGACAACCTACAGAATGGGAGAGAATCATGGCCTGTGATCCCTTTGAAAGCAGAGTAATATTCAAAATTTACATAGAACTAAAAAAACTCAATAATGAAAACAAAAACAATCAAATCAATAAATGGACCAGAAAGCTAAATAGAAACTTCTCAACAGAGGACATCGAGTAAGCCAATGAATACATGAGAAAGTGTTCTAAATCACTGGCAAGCAGAGAAATGCAAATTAAAACTACCTTAGGATTTCACCTCACTCCAGTCAGACTGGCAAAGATGAAGAATACAAATAATAACAAATGCTGGAGGGCTTTTGGGGAGACAGGAACACTAGCACGTTGTTGGTGGAATTGCAGACTGGTCCAGCCGCTCTGGAAAGCAGTGTGGAGACTCCTCAAAAAATAAGGGTTGGATCTCCCATATTACCCAGCCATCCCTCTTCTGGATATTTCCCAGAGAAGTTAGAATCAGCATATTACAGCGACACAGCAAAATTCATGTTCATAGCAGCTCAATTTATAATAACTAAACTATGGAACCAACCCAGATGCCCCTCACTGGATGAATGGATCCAAAATCTCTGGTATATAGATATACAATGGAGTTCTACTCAGCTATTAGAAACAATGATATTGCATCTATTGTATGTAAATGGATGGCATTGGAAGAAATCATGCTGAGTGAAGTTAGCCAAACCCAGGGCGTCAAGGCCCAAATGATTTCCCTCATTTGTATAGGCTGGACCTAAACCCAGGCTTGGGAGTAAGGTAGACAAACTCATGTTTTAGATCCATAGAACAAAACATCAAAATGTTAATATTTATGAGATACAGTTGCAATATACTTCATAAGGTATTTGAACAAGCTATGCTGCATACCTGTACAAAAACACAAATGTTTAATACTATTGTGAAATATTTTGAACAATAACAAGGGATGATAGAAAGGGAGGAGAAGGGGAAATGTTGGAACTGAGATAAAGCAAGGTACATTCCAAGCAGTTATAAATGTCACTGTATATTTTATATATATGTGTGTGTATATATACATATATAAAATATTCTTCATAGGTATAAGAATTACGTCAATGCATTTGGGGTTTTTAGGAACAATATAGGATCCAGAGGGAGGAGGGAAGTAGAGGGGTGTGGGGGGTTATTGAACAGATTGTATTGCTGATTTGTGTGCATCTAGGAATATGTGACAACTAATCCCATCATCATGCAAAACTATAATGCACTAATAAGAAAAATAAATTTAGAAAAAAATGGATATGTGTGTGTGTGTGTATATATCCTAATGCCAAGTGTTGAATTGCACTCCAAACAATTCAATATTTCTGCAGGCAGCACCAGACTTCGCTAAAAGTGAAGCTTCCTGGATGTTTCCAAATGCAGCCAAGGTAGAAACCCACTCTAGTTAGTGTTGGTCCTACACTTCAGCAATCATCCAAAAAGTATGGGAAACCTCATGATCCTAAGGTCCTTCCCTCAAAGATTCTGTATTTAGCAGGTTTAGGTTAAGTCTTGGAGGTTTTCATTTTTAACAAGCGTATTCCCAATGGCTCCCCCTTCTCCCCGTGACTCGGGCTGAGCGGTCTTAGTGATCCCATTTTTAATTTTACAAGATTCTAAACCAGTGTGAAACCCTCCACCAGGATATGCAGTGTTCAGTCTCTTCCAGATGGCCATATAAGGATCTTTGGTGTGCTTTCAGATGTGTGGTCAAGTTTAAATGAGCACACCACACTTCTGCGAGCACTGCAAAGCTGCTTGAATCACCAGACAAGAAGCAAAAAACTGCTGCAGACATCTGGGGAGGCTCTGGGAAGATCTCCAAACTCCGAGTCTGCTTGCAAAGCTGGGTTTGCCTCTGGGGTTCAGCCTGTTGTTTAATTTTCTTAAACTTAAAAATAATTGTCTTTTGGGTTTTCAACCATCTCCTCTAATTTCTTTAACTTTACCATGGTCCCACTGATTGAAAATCTTTCTGATCGATTCTCATGTGAAGCTGTTACATTTAATATAGGACTTCGTGTTTGCTTTGTAATAAAATACAACTAGAATTTTGCACGTGTTTAATTTTCCTCAAGTCCCCTTTCAGAATTCTGGGCTTGACATTCCTTGGAGACACACCATGCCTTTCCCTCTTGTGAAATCTGAGCTGCAAACACACTTGATATTTAACACCCCCACAGCCAGACTCCAGTATAAATTGTTCTTGGGAAAGGCCAACAGGGTATGGTTTTTAAAAATCTTCCTTTTATTGAGTTTCAAGTCAAGTATACAATGAAGTTAAAAAAAAAAAGAAAAAAAAAAGAAAGAGAAGTGCTCATGAGATTCCCAGATGAAAAAACAAAAAGCAAAAATATTACTAAAACCTTTAGATTTTTAGGGCAAAATGATAGTAATGTTTATTAAACATCACCAGATGCATACACAGTAATGTAAAACAGCTTTTTACAGTGTTAAGGTACTCCCTAATTAACATGGCAATGTGATGGTATCATTGTCTCTTTGGACACAGTCAACCCTACAATTTATAGCCTCTTGGGACTGAGATTTTGTAATCTGAAAGTGATAAGGCAAATTGAACAGTCATTTCAGCTCTTTCTCCTTGATTCTCAGAACAGTTAAGTTTCTGGTTACTTAAGCAACTGGTCTCATTTCTGCCATTCTCAGTGGAAGTTGTGAACGTTACTTTTGTCTTAAAAGTTGCTCTCAAGTGCCTTGGGCAGAGATGAGCACTGGGAGCCAGCTTCCAGCGCCAGGGGTAAGGTCTAATTCTGGATTTAAGATACTCCAGGTGATCCATGGGCCAGGACCAAGGAAATGGTACCCACTGAATGAAGATGGGGCTCAGTCACTCCAAGGAAACCCCAACTTTGCTCAACTAGATTGTATTACCAGATAGCTCCATAGTGAGGGGTCTTAGCAGGAGGGAGACTTATCTTCAAATGCACCCATTCATTCAACAACCATTTCAGATCACCTTTCTATGAGAGGTTCTATTTGGGTATTAGGAGTCAGCAGCAAGTAAAATTCCCTGTCCTCATGAGGACTCCATGCTAGTGGGAGATGACAATAAGCAAAATAAAAAGTGAGTTATATAGTCTGTAAAACGGGGAAAAGTACAATGGAAAAAAAATACGCAAAGGGACAGAGAAAGTATGGGAGGAGAGTTTATTGCGATTTTAAAATAGAAATTAGAGGGGCAGGAGCAGTGGCTTGGCGGTTACAGCACTTGCCCGGCATGCGCAAGAACACGGGTTCAAACCCCAGGACCCCCGTACACAACTAAGTGTCAGAGCAACAAAAGCCATGTGAAAAACTCAATAAAAATTGATTCTCTCTCTCTCTCTCTCTCTCTCTCTCTGTCCTTCTCTCTTAAAAAAAAAATAGCAATTAGAAAGGCCTTATTTGAGAAGATGGCATTTGAGTAAGATCCTGAGAAGGAGAGAGTTATGTGGGCATTTGGAAAGAGCAGTGCAGGCAGAGAAAAGTCCTGAGGCAGCCATCCAGAAGCAAGGGGCCTGGATATTTAGGGTTAGGTGGAATTTCACACTGGTTGGAGTTAATGAAGGGGACATAGTTAGCCACTAAGGTTTGAAATCCTTACTCATCAGACTTGGCAGTAGAGAATCCTCCTAAGCTCCCGCTATCCCTCATCACCCTTTGCTCCTCTTCCCTCCTCTTCTCCCACACTTATTCATGGTGTCATCACAGACTCCTCCTTCCTTCCAGCAAGCAGACAATGTTCTGAAACATGCGCCATGGCCTTGTCCCCCATGGGAAGATTCCAAAAGGTGACCCTGATGCCTCGTAAGTGAACATGAAGGCAATTCTGGCTGCAGGCAAAGTGCCTGGCAGAACAGCTCCCGCTGATAACCCTGTTTCATGGTGAAAAGTACAGGTGTTTATTTGCTGCAGAAAACCGGCCTGTGTTCGGGCCTGATGACTGAAGGGATTAAGCTGGTGTGGACATCTCTGGAGGGTGTGGGAAGCAAGACATGGACAGGATTGGTCTCAGGCAGACATGAGCTTGAACTCTATGATGAAATTTATGAATAGAGTTTTTCATCATTGCAGATTTTCATAAAGGTTGCATCTACGTCATTTCGTACATAATTGGTGGTCGATAAATTGTAGGCTTACCTTTATAACTTTTGGCATAAAAAGTGAAAGGAACACAGTGAAGACAGAGGAGAGGAGTAAATAAGAGCAAAGGGATTTCCTTTCTGGAAAGCAGAGAGGAGCCTGTCTATAGGGTGGAGGCCAGAAGCGGGCAGAGATTTCCAAGGTGAAAGGCCATGCCTTGTAACTTTAACACAATCCTGCAGAGAATGCTGTAAATGGGACACTCTTGTCATCACTTTCTAATAAAGCTACCTCTCTGCCTCATGGCTGGTCATGAATTGACATTGGGGTGGAGTGACAGGGACCACTGAGATCCCGGTGGCCCATGTTTATCAATAATTACCTTCTGGGTGTGGACTCAGTTGCTGATAACCATAGGATTAGCTGATGTAATTTATGGTCTGTGAACATGATCTGTCATGAGAGAGAATTAGTCCAAATCAACTTTGGTCAATTGGGGACTTTTAGTTTGGCTGCTTCAGATGATTGTGGAAAGGTGTCTTCAAATCTCTTACAAGGAAACAAAAGAATGATAATAAAAAGCTTGTAAGTTATGCTAGCACACAGGAGATGTTCAGCCAGTGGCTTTGGCTAGTAAAATAATTTCAATAGCATATTGTTTAACTACAATAAAGTATTATTGATTTTTATTCTAAAGCTGGTAGGATAATTTATTTAATAATCAAACAGTGTTGCATATGGATCAAATTTCTACCGCTGATATCAACAAAGCAGAAAGTAACTCACCTCAATTGTTATAGGTGTAGGGCAGAATAACATGTAATAAACCCAACACATGGACAAAGTGTTGCCTCCAGGAAAGAATGATACCAGCTTGGAAAGCAGCTTAAGACTTCCTTTGATTCGAGTCTCAAAATAAAAAGTAAAGATTTAACTTATCCTCTGGTGTTTTCACCCTTCCCAAAAAACATCTAAGCTATTTTAAACTATAATTCATCATCACCCATGTAAAGTGAAGAGCTGCTGCCTTTTATAATAGATGAAATGGTTTTATAATCACATACATGTGGGAATGGAAATGACATCCAGAAAAAGAATTATGACTTACTGTACTTGAGCTATGTGTGTTACTGAAAGTCCATTGAGGATACACGGAGTCCTCTCTCCTTGGTTTGGAAGATTATGCAATTTAGGGGAAAAATATAAAAGAAGTTTGGGGAAATGATCCAAGTCTTTCCTTCTGTTCTCTAAAATTCTTGCACTTGGATATAAAAAAACCCCAACTATTATTATTATTATTATTATTATTTTGCTTCTTACTATGTATTTCTTGGTGCTTCCGTATATTCCTCACATTGAACACATACAGCAATCCCTTGAGAAAAGCATTTTATCCCCATTTGCTGATGAGAAAAGATATTAGAATACTTACATATCTTGCACGGGATAACACCATGCTTAGCAGCAGAGATGGGATCTGAACCTCTGTCAGTGTGACTAAAATTAGGTGTTCTTTCCATTCCACCATTTTCTTGGTGTATGCCGGAAATGTTTTTTCTTCTCTTTCTACTCTTCTACCGACCATCTCCTCTTTCCCGTGAATATATTCTGCCTTCTGTGTCTCTGTAACCTACATCTGCCATCTACTGCCCCAGTATGTCTTTGATAAAGATGTCCATGGGTCAGGGCAATTATTGACAAAAGACACTGTTATGCAAGAATTTCTTCTAGGCTGACACAGTGTGTGGTGTGGGCGACATCTGGGAACTGTTAGGATCATCTTTGAAATTTAGCAGATGAACTTGACAATGAAAGTTGGTTACAAATCCTAATGGCTAAATATTTCAGTTGTATGGGATGCATGGAGGGGAAGTGGAAATCAGAACTTTTAAGGAACTGCAGCAGGGTCTTAGCCTTTTCAACGTTACTCTCTTAAACATTTCTATGTCATCTTCATGAATTTGATATACTTTGATGTTTTGCAAGGGTTGGCTTATTAGAGAAGACATGTTTTTCACGCATGATTCTCTCAAAGCCCTGCAGATGCTCATCAGAACTTAGAACTCCTTCCTGAGTCCCTCATCATGGTGAATATATACACAGAGATTTACCAATGTGTAATGTGAATTTTCACATTGGTGGTAATGACTTATGTCTTAGCCGAGAGTGAATATCTTTGGGAATGTTTTTGTAGCTTAACAGTTACGGAAAGCTGCCCTCTGCAAATCATCTCACTGTGGGCCCATCATGGTTTAATGCTCCAAGAAAGGAGCAGCTTCTTCCTCTTATATTCAGTGGAAACAATGCTATGAATAATCCCGTCATTGTTTTGAAAAATGATGATTAACAGAGAAGTCATTTAGCTGCTTGATTGATTCTCATTTGTGGAGAGTTGGAGGACAAGTTTGCACACCTCTAAGACCTGGACTTGGTTGTGAATTCCTCTGATGTCACAGCTCATGCAGGCAATACAGAGACACACTAGAGGAGAGCACATTCCCTTTCATTTCAGAGTTATTTATGACAACTTAAAATCCACAACTTGAAAAGACTTGAAAGCATGCATTTTCTTTTGAGAGAACATGAACCTTTGACTTTTCTTTCTGGAAGAAATAAAAGATGGAAAAACTTTATTTCAATCTTCACCATGGGTTTAATTACTTTGGCATTTTTGCATGTGCTGGTGATCTATTTGGCAATCCGAGTTTATGAATCACCTGAAGAACAAGTACACACACAATTACAAGTGACTTTGAAAGACAAAGAGAGAATTGTGAAACATTTGTACATCAAGGATCTCGGTTTTAGCTGTGTGCAACTTCCTGATGTTTGGAATGTTATCACGATGTAAAATAATGTATGCAATCTAAAGTGTTTTGTTCTTGATGATTAAATCCAATATTCTATAAATATTCTGGAGGGAATACCAAACATGGTGGGAAACTGTTTTCTGTCCTGGAAGAACATGTTTTTTCTTTTTTTGTGTGTTTTTCTTGTCTACCCTAACAAAATATTATCATAGCAATAAAGTAGTATGTATGTATGGTAAATTGTCTTACTAAATAGTACATTAAATGAATAGCCTCAAATTTTAATGCACATTTAATGTGATTTATTTAGAGGATTGCAAATATTTATAGAAGGAACTGGTTATCACCTTCCTTGTGTGGAAAAATCATCTACTTAATATTATAAAAATTTTTAAAAAGATCCAGTCTGAATGAACATAAGAAAGCAGACTGGTGCATCATTGGATGGTTTAGGGTTAAGTTGCAAATATCTGAATGATATAAAATCTGAAAATCTGTTTACTGGTAAAGATTGCAAATCAGTTCTTCTGACTTGGGATTTATTGCATCTTCTTTTTTGATTTTGTAGTCCTTGGAGATTTAAGGTTTTCAATTTTCAATTGTCCAGATATCCTCAACACTTTTCCTTTTAATATGTAACAAATATTAATCAATTATCAAGAAAAATCTAATGCATTGTTTGGGTTGATGCTCAATATGCATAGTGAGAGAAATTTAAGAAACTGCCCATAAATATCCACATGTACACAGAGAATGAAAGCAATTGAAAGCCAGGTAGCGAATCACTAGATATATGTCTGGTATATACATTGATTAATATCTGATGGTGGCTTGTGCAGCGTTAGTGTCTTAGTCAACGTTTTCACTGCTGTGACCAGAAGAACTAACAAGAACAATTTTGGAGGAGGAAAATTTATTTGATTTTCACTATTTCAGAGGTATCAGTCCTTAGATGGGTAACTCCATTGCTCTGGACCCAAGGTGAGGCAGATCACCAAGACAAATGGGTGTAGAGAAAGAAATCAGCTCAAGACATGGCAAACAGGAAGGAGAGAGGGAGGGAAGGAGAGCGAGTTCTGCTTACCAGGAACAAAATATAAACCCCAAAGGCACACCCCACAGTGACCCACCTCCTCCAGCCACACCTTTGGTGCTGCCTGCAGTTACCTCCAGTTAATCCCTATGAGTGGATCAACGCACTGATTTGGTTAAGGCTCTAGTAACCCAATCATTTCACCTGTGAACTTCTTACACAGGAGTTTTTGTGGGACATCTCATATTTAAACCATTACTTTGATAATCAGAATGCGTACACACTGACACCTGGGGTCTTAGAGGATCTGAAAGAGAAGTTCTACCCCAGGGACCCTAAAGTGGAGACTTTGATCAATGGTCCGCATTTGTAATCAGGGGGTTTCCAATGATCTCTTGGTGTCTTTTTAGTAAATACACAGTTATGGGCCACTGAGTACTTGAAGAAATCCCCTGAAAGAAAGTAACAAGAGTGAACAGATGAGATGCACACAAAAGAAGCAGAGATAATTCAGGAAACAGAGTATTCCACTTCACTTCATCACAGATAGATGAAGCTTATTGCATTGATAAAACAATAAAGAGGATTCTATGTAGAAAGAGAAGTACGAAAAAGAGGATTTTTTTTTTTTAAAGCGAGAGGGACAGTGAGAGAGAGAGAGAGAAACAATTTTTATTTAATTTTTCACGTGACTTTCGTTGCTCTGAGACATCGCTGTGTATGTGGTGCTGGGGTTTGAACTCATGTCCTCTGTGTATGCCGGGCAAGTGCCATAACCACTGGGCACTGCTCCAGCCCCCCAAAAGAGGAGTCTTGTGAGTTTGATCTGTGATTGCTGCAATAAAGATTTGAGTAAAATGGTTAGAAGGTGGTTGGAAAAAAAAAAAAGCCTCAAGAGTGAAACAAAGAGAAAAAGATATTGGTTATTTTAGAAAAATAATGATAGAGCTTATCAAGATTGTCCAATACTTGAATGAAAGGAGTATTGGAAGTAATGTATAGATCAAGCAAAAGGAGAAAAATTATCACAAAGTCATAGAATAATATTTCCCAAATAGAAAATAGAATAATATTTTACTAAATAATATTTACTATGGGACAGTGACTAGCTAAGTGTGACTTAAAAAGACCCATCGTATGAAGGATGAGAAATGGGACTGGGGGCAGTGGGGAGGGAGAGAGGGCTTGAGAGGGCACGAGGGAGGATGGATGTGATTAAAGCCCCACATATACATGTGTGGAAATGTTACCATGAAGCACATTAATTTGCACACTTCATAGGACTCAATATTTATACTTGAAGCCCCACCCCAAAGCACCTGTTCTCCAGAGGTACAGGGGAAGAATCTCCAAGTTTCCAGCTTCTAAATTTTCCCAGAGGAAAAATAAAACAATTCACAGCTAACAATGTAAGCAATAGAATGACATCTGAATTATAGCAAGACCAGGTATGAGAAGGCAGTGGAATGCTTGAGATGAGTGGTTTCCTACCTGCAGTTCTACCTCCAGCCACGGTGTCAATACAACTTTGGTTGAAGTGAAGATCTTTTCACGTGTGGGCAGATGTGCATTCATGCTTTCTTTGGAGGCTTCCGGAGAAGGAGCTTCAATCTGATGATACTATAAATCAGAAAGTAGAAACATCATCTCTAAGTAGCAGTGACTTCGGGCTGGAGTGGTGGCTTGGCGGTTATGGCAGTTGCCTTGCATGAGCAAGAACATTAGTTCAAACTCCAGCACCACGTGCACAACGACATCTCCGAGGAATGAAAGTCACATGAAAAACTAAATAAAAATTTCTTCTCTCTTTCTCTCTCTCCCTCGCTGTCCCCTCTTTCTTAAAAAAGAAACAGTGAGTCCAAGTTAGAAGAACAGTAAAAAAGATATTCCGTGTGACGCCTTAACTGAGATTGCAGCAGGAGGATGGGGTGGCTCCAGGAAAGAGGTGACCTAGGGAAGAAAAGGGCTCCATTGCCGTCTGACATAAGGGGCAGCGAGAATACACGGTGGGCAGACACGAGGGAGCATCTGCAAAGAATAAAGATGAGCATTGAAATCATGCAAATCAAAAACTATTGCAGCTACAAAATTCAGGAAAGAGGGCATACAGAACATGAGAAAGAAAATGTAGTCCTTTTGCACAATCATTTGTTATTACTTGGTTGTTCTCTGGTGAATAATATTTCTGCAATACTGCAAACAATTATTAATTTTAAATAATGATTTAGGAAGAAGAGGGCCAGGGAGGTCAGTGGTACAACAGCCCTTGATGCTATTCTAGCTCAATGGACAGACATTGGTAGATGTCTAAAAGCAATTTATCAAGAACTAGTCAAATAATGATCTTATATAGGAAAGTGAAGGTAAGTTCTGGGAGAAGTAGTTGCAAGGGTTAGGAGCGATTGGCAGTGGAGAGTACGGTTAGCTGTGGGGTAGGTCAGGAACAGCTCTTTTCCATCAGAAGAGCAACTGAATAATTGTTTTACCCTGGTAGTTCTAGTCTATGCCTTGTGTCTCCTATCCCATTTGGTTTAATATTTGTGCCAGACAGAGGAGGCCGATGTTGAATAATAAATCAGCGGTCACCTTAATTATAAACACTTTGGCTCAACTTGACTTTAAAAAAAAAAGATGTACACATTCCTTTGTTATAAATAAAAGTAATGCCTGAAAAGTAGGAAAAAATGCACATTGGTTTGTGCTTTTGTCCTTGCTCAGAGGGGATCATGAAAACTGGCAGGCGTGAGTAACGTCATTTGGAGTGGTCTAGGAGTGGCAGGGGCAATGCTCGCATTGAACATGCATTATCCTCTTCCTTGTCCACGCATGGCCGTTGAACAAGTGCATCATAAAAACCTTGTCATCCGAAGACTGACAGGAACCAACCCCAGGGTCAAATGGGCACTATTTTAGGAAGGCAAGCAACAGTTGGAACCATGCAGAATTGAGAACTTTGGGAATATCAAAATAAATGTTGGCACAAGAAAAAGAATGCAGTGTCGACAGTAGGAAAACCTGATGTATGTGTGATTTGAACTCTGCTCAGAGGAAACCTAAATCATTTTAATTTGGATGATAGCATGGCATATGCTGGGAAGACGAGAGGAAAGGAGGAGGAGGAGGCGTGTGCTCCCTGCTTCTCCTTGTAGGTGTACTTGAAGAATTAGTCTTGGGAATTGCCCATGGCCCAAATCCCAACACACAAACTTAATTTTCCTTAGGGCAGGGGAGAGGGGTTGAGGGTGGAGGGGAGATGCGTGAGAATGTTTTTGGAGTTCAGCTCAAGATGTTGCCTGAAATCAGCAGCGGATTTCATGCCAGCCTCAAATTCTGTTCCATGTTTCTTATAAACCTGGATTACCTGGATTTCACTAAGTCATGACAGAATTTTCTTTTCTTTTGTGAATGATAACATACTTTAGATGAACTGTTTTTTTTTTAAGAGAGAGGGACAGTGAGAGAAAGAGAGAATCAGTTTTATTAGTTTTTCATATGATTTTCGTTGCTCCGACATTTCGTTGTGTACTTGGTGCTAGGGTTTGAACCTGGGTCCTTGTGCATGCCAGGCAAGCGTGGAAACTGCTGACCCACCACACCAGCACCCTTTAGATGAACCTTCAGGGAGGATAGAAGAAATAAGAAACAGGTAGAAAGAATACATAAAGAAAGGACAAAAAAATAGGAAATTAAGCTTCTTGATTATTTAGTATTCTAGTTTCCTCTTGCATAGCTTGCTTCTGGAAGTCCTCCCTGCCTTCCCCTCATGGCCTGCTCCTCATGCCCTGTGTGGATTCAGAGCCCGCTGGGCAGATGGTGATTGAAGCACTTTTGGCAGTGTTGAAATTCGGCTTCTTACATTCCTGTTGCCCCACTAGACTTTGAACTTCCAGAGAGCAGGACCATGGTTTTGTTTGCTGTCAGAGACAAAATGAATATAACATCTTACAAGGCTTCCTAGAATCCTTACAGCTAAAGGAAGCTTGAAGGTCATCCATGTCTTAACCCTTCTAATTTCTAATGCAAGGTATGTGGGCGCTATAGTTTGGATTAATGTTCCCCAAAGACCCAGCCTGCGGTGGTGTTAGAAAGTAGAGAACCTTAAGAGGTGGAACCAGTGGAAATAAATTAGGTGATTAAGGGTGTGCACTTAAAGGGAATATTGAGACCTGAGCCCTGTCCCCTCTCTTTTTGCTTCTTGGCTCCTATGAAGTGAGAAGGATCACCCTATCACATGCTCCTCCTACGGTCTCACCATAAGCCCCCGAACAATGGGCCAACTGACCACATGCACTGAAAACCCCAAATTGTGAGTTAAAAAACCATTTCTGCTTATAAGTTGATTATATCTAGCCTTTTGTCATAGTGACAGAAAGCTAACATGTTGAGATTTTAGGAATAGGCATTGTGCAGAGGGAGGAAGTTGTTACATGTAGTCTCCACTATTGATCTAAAGGTTGATTTAGACATAATGATCTGGAACTCACTCATTAGCTGTCCTACAAAGCTGCTTTGTTAATATTTCTTCCACTCCATGATTTGCTTAAAATTGTCAAACTGTATCTTTAAGATAATAAAGTAATTTTGATGAAGTCAAATTTACTGACTTTTTCTTTTTGTGTGTTTTGTGTCACACTTCTAGAATCATCATGAAACTCAAGGTGGTTAAGATCTTTTCCTATGTTTTGTTCTGGAAGTTTTGTAGTTGTAGCTCTTATATTTAATCTTTGATGTATTCTAAGTTAATTTGTATAAATGGTGTGAAATAAGAGTCAAGGTTAACTTTTTTAACATTATTTGTTGAAAAGATTTTTTTTCCTCATTGAATTGTCTTGGTTCCTTTACTGAAACCAAATTGGACATGTATGTGTGCATAGTTTTCTGAACCTTATTCTGTTACTTGATTTGTCTCTGTGATAACACTATCTTAATTACTGTAGCATTGCAAGTTTTGAAATAAAGTAGTATCGTGCAGATATTCTAAATGTGTATGCTTTTTCAAGTTCTCTTGGATATTTGAGGTATTTTGATTGTTTCCATATAAATGTAAGAATAAATATATCCATTTCTGTAGAAAAGCCTGCTTGGATTTTGATTGGGATTGTACTGAGGCTATAAATCAGTCTGATGGAATAGATATCATACAATGTTGAGGCTTCCAATCCATGGATATGGTATATTTTTCTACTTACTTAAGTCTTATTTAATATTTCATCTAATGCTTTTTCTGCGTATGTCAAGATGGCCACATGGATTTTTCTTTTTAATCTATTAATGTGGCAAATTACTTTGACCAGGTTTCGACTGTTATATCAGCTTTGCCTTTCTGAGATTAAAGCCCATGTATCGCAATGTATCATCCTTTTTACAAATCATTGGAATCAGTTTAAAAACAAATTTAAAGCATTTTTACATCTATGTCCATAGAGAATACTGATTTGCAGTTTTGTTTTCTTGCATTATCTTCATCTAATTTTGATGTCCAGTTAAGGCTGAGTTTGTAGACTGGGCTAGACATCTTCCTTCTTCATTAACTTTGTGCAAGAGTTCATATAGGATTAGTGTCCCCCCCCCTTAAATATTTGGAGAGTTCACCAGCGAGCCCATTTGGGCTCGTTGCAGGAATGTTTGTAATGATAAATTAATCGATGCTCAGGTCATCTATGACTGCTTAAGAAGCTTTGCTAGTTTGTGTCTTTCAAGGGATTTGCCCATTTCATCTAAGTTTCAACCTTGATGGTGAAATATTGCTTAAAATATTCTCTTACATCATTTCAATATCTTTATGTTTGACGCTTGTATTTCCTTCTTAGTACTGTATTGGGGTCTGCATTTTGAGTTTGAGAGTTTGGCAGGCAGCAAGTGTTCAGAATTTCAAAACTTGGTCGAGCCCACGTGAATTTCCTTATGAATTTCACTGACAGATGCCTGCTCGCTAGACCGATCCCCACTGTGCTGCGTCTCTGGCCACCTCTATTTTTAGGACAGCAGCTTTTATCTTTAAGCGCTTCCACACCAGCTCTCTTCGCCTTGCCCTAGCAGCTTATGTTAATAATAGGAAAAGGTAAGAGGGACTCTTTACGCCATGTTACCCATGTTACCCATGTTACCCCTCTGTGAAAATCATATGGCGTCACCTGGAACACTCGTGGATGCTTGGCCTGGTTTCTTTTGTGATTGCTAGAATTCTTTGTGGGTTTAGCTATTTGCTTCTCTTTGCTCAGTGAAGAATACTGGTGTAAGTGTGTGTCTGCTGGCAAAGCCTTCTGATGATGACCAGAGCTGAGATTTAAAATGGTGCGAGTAATGCTGCTCTGGTCTTGGAGAATAACACACCGGGAGGCAGTGCGAGTGTGCTTATATTACCTCTTCATTACAAAATCAATAGCTGCTTATTATGCAAAAATTTGAAAAAGTATTAAAAATGTCACCATTGTTCCATCATCTACAAAACAATCAGTCTTGACATGGGAGTGTATGTCATTAGAATCCCTTTGCTGAGAACATTCTTTTTCTTTCTTTTTCTTTTTTATTAGTTGAATATGGAGTTACAATTGAGGGGGAAACATTGTCAAACAATCAATAACAAATGTATATATACTTAGTTATCCAAGGCTAATGCCATGTCATGGATGCCCAGCTTGGGTTCCCCATGTTGCTGTTTCCCCCAGAAGACCCCCTGAGTTAAATGGATATCTCGTGGAGGTCAGAGATCTCCTTCTGAGATGATTCTCCCATATTCCCACCCTCCAGTCTCCTAGATATTCTTCTTAAACCCTCCCCCACCCTGTCCCCCACCCTATGCAACCAGGTATCCTAGGAATCATCCCCCTGTTGCGTTAAGAATCATACAATTTGAGGTTATTATTAGCCTAGCCATCTAATATACTGCTTCCTGATGTATTCTAGCTTCCACAGAAGAGAGAAACCATTTGGCCCTTGAGTCTCTGAGATTGGGATACTTCACTTAGCATAATTCTTTCCATCTCCATCCATTTGATTTCCAAAGCCGTAATATCATCTTCTCTAATGGCCAAGTAGTATTCCATTGTATATATGTACCAAAGTTTTTGTATCCATTTGTCAAGTGAGGGGCATCTGGGTTGGTTCCATAGTCTAGCTATAGTAAATTGAGCTGCTATAAACATCGATGAAGATACATCACTATAATATGCTGATTCTAACTCTTTTGGGAAAATACCCAGGGGTGGGATAGCTGGGTCATAAGGTGGTTCCATCCCTAATTTTTTTAAGAGTCTCCACACTGGTTTCCAGAGTGGCTTAACCAGTTTGCAGTCCCACCAGCAGTGTGACAGTGTTCCTCTTTTCCCGCAGCCCCTCCAGCATCTATTGTTGTTCGAATTTTTCATTTTTGCCACTCTAACAGGAGTGAGGTGGTATCTCATTGAAGTTTTGATTTGCATTTCCCTTATAGCTAATGATGTAGAGCATTTTCTCATATATTTATGGGCTTTCTGGACTTCCTTTGATGAGAAGTGAGAACATTATTTTTCCATGACAAAATTAAGTGTATCAATATGTGCAGGAATATACTTTCTGATTTGAAAAGCAAAACATAAAATATTGCATGTATGCACAGAAAAACTAGGAAAGTAAGATATTGATAAAAATTAAGCTTATTGTGAATCTATCTCCTAAAATAATGTGGTTGATAATTATTTTTTGCACACAAAGCATCACTCCAAAGTAAGTCTTTCTTAGAAGTGCAAGTAATAGTCTAGATAAGAAATATGAAGTTTATAAGGTAGCTTTCTTAAATCTGAATTGTTTAGACATTCAAAAAAGTGAACTTCATTTGCTTTTATTTGTTATAAACATGAGATTATGAGCAAACAGCAATCAAGCAAATATTTGGGAAAAATATATGTCTGAGAATTTCTGAATATTGACAATGTGAGGAAAGAGATAACAGCTCCTGACATTTACCAGGAAGAAAATATATTATTTTAAAATCCCCACGTTAATGGTGTATTTCAGATGAATAAAAGGCTGACTTAATACTAATGTAGTCAAGCTGGCTGATGCAGAAAACCTAGACATAGGAATACAACTGCACCATGGGGCAGACCCATGCAAACATACAATCCTGTCCAGACTGAAGGCAAAAGCAACCTAAAGGAACTGTCTGAAAATGTGTTAAGTTGCTGGTTCTCACCCGTGCATGCACACATACGCTGGTTTTAAGCATGGTGTTCTTGATTTGTTGTGGTTGTTACTTGGTAATGCTTAACTCTCTGCTAGTCTGTAGCGTCTTCCTTATTTGCGTGTTGTAACAGGGATACAGGCAATGGCAATACTTTCCTCTCTCTCCCTCTCTTTTTCTTTCTGTACTGGGGATTGACCCCAGGGGTGCTTTTTGCACTGATCCACATCCCTATCCCATTTTTTATTTTTTATTTTGAGACAGGGTCTAGCTAAGTTTCTCAGGGCCTTGCTAAGTTGCTGAGGCTGGCCTCAGTTTTGCAATCCTCCTGCCTCAGCCTCCTCAATTGCTGGGATTACAAGTATATTCCACCTTGCTCAACTTAAGTCAATGCTTCTAGTTAATTGAGAAGTTGTAAATATTTAGAAATGTTGTGATTCCTCTGGGCATGTATGATCATGCTCTCCACTGGAAGGGAGTCTAATTCACTAACATTTTTATCTTTGTTAAAATCTTCTAGCTAACATGATTGTGAGAGCAAAACATGCCTCAAGGGTGGTCACATTAGTTAAATCTTCAATAAGAATTTCTTTTGCAGACTTTACATTTGATTAGAAAACACATAAAATACAATTTTAAAGGTTGAGATAATTGTAAATATACATGGGGTTATAGAAATGTTACACAAACATCCTTTTACCTAATACACTTGACCTAGTTTCTCCCTGCCATAGCCTAGATGTACAATGTCCCCCAAAGGCCCACTTGTTAAGGGCGTGGTCCACAGCTTGGCTTTATCTGGAAGTGGTGGAACCTTTAAGAGGCGAGACCTCGAGGTCATTGAGGACATGCCCTTGAAGGGGATTTGGGGTGCCCTTCACCCCCTTCTCACTCTCTTTCTCTGCTTGTCATTGAGGTGAGGCAGTTGTGCCCTGTGACATTCTTCTGCCATAATGTACTGCCTCTCCACAGGCCTGACAGCAACAGGGCCCACGCATCATGAACTGGAGCCTCTGAAACTCTGAGCCAGCATAAGCCTTTCCTTTTATAAGTTGAGTATTTCCAGTGTTTGTAACAGTGATGGAAATCTGCTCACGTCTTACAACAGCGCATCACAAATGGGATTCCACGCGCTAGCTCTGATGTTGAGCTCCTCAGTTTGTGTGTGTTTGTGTGTGTGTGTGTGTGTGTGTGTTTTGCTGCATGCAAATGTTAATACCTGTAGGTTTGTGTATGCATGGCTTCCACCAAAACAATGAAGATGCAGAAAAATTCAATCCAATGTAAAAGTTCTTGGGGGCTGGAGCTGTGGCTCGGCGGTTATGGTGCTTGGCCAGCATGTGCGAGTACACGGGTTCAAACCCCAGCACCACGTACACAACTAAGTGTCAGAGCAACACAAGCCATGTGAAAAACTCAATAAAAATTGATTCTCTCTGTCTCTCTCTCTCTGTGTCCTTCTCTCTTTAAAAAAATTATAAAAGAAAATAAAATTAAAATTAAAATAAAACTTCATGTTGTCTGGAGTTTTCTCCAACTACACTCACCTCCCTGACGCCCAACTCTTATCCCTGTCTCCTGGCAACCATTATTAATGTGTTCATTATTTTTTAAAATTTGATATTTCAAGATTATTACATAAATGCAATCATCCAGTAAACTGTGGGGATTGGTTTGTTTTGTTTTCTTGAGATTTCTCCAAGGTATTGTGTGGAGCAATGGTAAGGAGCTCGAGCTCTGTGTAAATGGCTTCGTGGGTGAGCCGTCTGGGAAGTGAATCCTCTGGCCTCGGTCAAACATGTGATTCCGTTTTGTTTTTTTGTTCTCTCTTTTTTTTTTTTTTTTTTTTTTTAGATGAGAGGGAGAGAGAGGGAGGGAGACAGAGATAGAACATCAATTTTATTCATTTTTCCATCTGATTTTAGTTTTTCTGACACTTAGATGTGTACGTGGTGCTGGGGTTCAAACCCAGGTTCTTGTGCATGCCAGGCAATCACTGCTCCAGCCCCCTCGATTCAGCTTTTCTTATATTATTATTATTATCATTTGATTCAGGGCCTTGCTATGCTTCTCAGCTGTCTTGAACTCCTGAGCTCTAGTGATTTCCCTCCTCAAGCCCCCAGGTAACGGAGACTACAACTGCGCACTACCAAGACCCCCCATCCCTTGGTCCAAGTTTCACGGATATTTTATCTGTAACGTGAGAAAAACCTGAGCCACAGCTATCCAGCAAACTACTCCTCAATTCCTCACCCAAGAAACCACGTCAGTAATAAATGCTGCCTTAAGTCCCTAAATTTCACAGGGATGTGTTATGCAGTACCACATAACTAATTAAAATATCAACTGTGTAGGAACGCATGTTAAATGCAGTAAAAAATCTGGAGAATATTTTTAGCTTCAATGAAAAACCGCTACAGATTACCTTTGCTTTTATAATTACAACAGAGAGTTGAACACGAAGCAATTAAGACCAGGTCGAGAGAGATCAGTGGATTGCCTAAACTGTGACAGATGTTCATTCTTGTTTTCCGTAACTGGAATAAAGGAGAATCTAGGCCATGGGACCTTCAAAGTTCCTCTGTCCTCCAGTCCCACACACTCCTTTGCCTCCCCACCCACGTTTCCCGGAGGCTGCTGGCTGCGTGCTACCTTTTGTGATGCTTGTTTCCAATAACTGACCTTTATCACACATGAAAGCATCCCCAAAACTATGTGCCATGACAGGTTGCAAAATAATTAGCCAATGTCAGCATCTGTAATGATTTATTGTTGGAATCTGAGGCCATCTGGCATGTCTTTAGAATATATTATTGGCTTGGTGCTTCCATTTGGTTATACAAAGGGAATAGAGGAGAGACTGAGAATAATAAGATAAAACAAAAGCAGACTTAATCACTTCATCAACTAGTCAACCATACTAGTTGATTCCCATAGTGTCTGTGTTCAATTCTCCTATTCTGAGGTTGCATCTATCTTTAAAAAATTTTTCAGAGTGTGTGAGTCAGCTTTCTGTCACTGTGACAAAACACCTGAGACAATAACTTAATCAAGGAAAAGGTTATTTTGGCTTCTAGTTTTAAAGGTTCCAGTCCACTGTCTCTTGATCCTGTTGTTTAATACCTGTTGTGGCACAGTATATCATGGTATGAAGCATGTGGCAGAGGAGGCCTGTTCACCTTGTGGCCGTCAGGAAATGAAAGAGAGGAAGGGGCCAGGGTCCCAATATCCCCTTCAAGAACACACCCCCAGTCACCTGACCCCCCTTCTACTAGGTCCCACCTTCTAAGATATCCATCACCTGCCAATAGCACCAAAGGCAGTGATGCCAGAAGACTTTGACATATGGGACATTGGAGACAGCTAAGATCCAAAGTCTAGCGTTGAGTATAAATATTCTGCTGTCTTTGAAACTTTTTTTGGAGGGGGGATTGAACACAGAGGTGCTTAACTACTAAGCCATATTCCCAGCCCTTTTTATTTTATTTTATTTTTAAATTTTGAGACAGAGTCTCGCTAAGTTGCTGAGGCTGGCTTTGAATTTGCGATCCTCCTGCCCCTGCCTCCTGAACCGCTGGGAATACGTGCATGCGCCTCTAAGCCTGACTGTCTTTGATTCTTGCATCACAGATTTTTGTAACTGCTAAAGCAGCACTAGAGAAATTGCTGGCAGCATCTTCATTTTTTTCCTTTAATAAAGGTTCTTGGTGGGGCTGTGTATCAATTAGCGGGAACTGGGAGAAGGAGCATTTGAATACATTGGTAAAGAAGCAAAAGATCACAGGTGGTGGCTGAGGTCCTTTACTTGTTGGGGTGGCCCTGAAAGCAGTACTGCGGCGTGGGAACTTTCCCCCCTCCGTGTCTTTCTTTTGGCAGCTCTTCCTCCATCAGGTCCTTAACTGTGATTCCCTGAATCAGTTGGTTCTCATGGACCTCTACTTACAGCAGATTTCTGGACCCATCCCTGGAATCTCTGATGCAATCTAGTGAGGCTGGGCATTTGCACTTCCTGCAAGTTCCCAGGAGCTGCTGATGCTGCCATCTTACAGACCCCACTAAAGACTGCTGCCCTAAAGTTTTAAGGCTGGGTAGAGATCCCGAGGACATGGTGAGCACAGGGTCCTGTGTGGCAAAGAAGATCACCAAACTGTTTTTCAGACATCAAAGGAATATGGTTTTGCTCTTGAGAAAGAGGAATTGAGGAGAAGACAGAGGCAGGAAGAGCAGTGGAATGAGCAAGATGGCCTGGGGCTGAAGGGTCAGGTAAAGATCATGGCAGTTTCTGATAGGAACCTGGTGGGGGAGTCCTTACAGATCATTAAAAATTTCTCCTGCATTATCTGGACAAATGTAATACATACACAATTTATTCATGTTCCTATTAAGTTGTGTGTGTGTGCGTACGTGAAAGAGAGCGACAGAGACAGAGAAAATGAGCATGTGCCTATGTTACAAAATTAAGACAGGTACTAATTTTTGCTAAGGGTTGAAGCTGCTCAGAACAGAGGGGCGTATTTGAGATGGCAAGGTGATGAACAGACTGAAGATGCAGTAGGTGCAGCGGAGGTGATCAACATTAGAGTAGTCCCTATGTTCCACCCCTCCCCTTGCCGTACTAATAGCTACCTTAGAAAAGGAACAGCGAAAATGGAGGTTTGAACCAATCATTTCTGGTTCTCTGGGGGCCCAGAGACTGCTCAACTAACATCCAGGCTATTTTTTTTCTTGTGATTCCATATTATTATTTAGTACTGTTCAAATATTTCACCTGAGGTCAGTGGAACACCTCTATCTGGTGATGAATTAGACGTGTGGGTAGGGTTGGTTCTCATTTGCCTAGATGACATTAGCTGTGAAAAGTCAAAGAGATTCAACCTGGACCCCTTTGATGGTGGTGATGGTGAATCAGGCCAGTCTTCTATTCAGGAATCCTACGTCCAGACTAGAGATTCTGCTGTAGTTTCAAACAGAGAGTTCTTATACATGGTGGAAAGCTTTCTTCAAGCACCAAAAACTCATGTTGAAGATGGAGTATTGGTGTCTTCTATAAAATGAGCAGCACCCCATTAGAGCTGCAGGGGCAAAGTACTCTTTTCCCTGATGCTGGCATGACTTACTCCTACTGTTCACTGTGGACTTTGATTTCCTACCCTCCCAGGGTACCTTAACAGTATGCGTATGAAGGGCAGATGTGTGCGCAGCAGGCTCCACAGTTGCTAGGCATGCATTGAACCTACTCTACACCAATGGAATCCTCACCTGGGCTCTTCCCAGAAGGTGTGCAATCTTCGTCCAACAGACAATAAACGATAGCACACAGAGGTGATGCCACTGAAACTGCAAAAGAGGTGCCTGTTTTTATTATTCACACACTCTGGCACCCATTTATGGCTCCTCTCTTCAGACTTGGGTAGATAAACCAAACAAAGCATTCATGGAAGAAATAGTTATTTAAAAATGTATTTCTACTAATTTTGCCATCTTCAGAAAAGGAGTAGATTGTTGGGTGAATATTGACCGCTTTCAAGATTGGTGGAAGAACTAAACAACAGAATCTGGGAAAAAGTAAGAAACAGAGGATTTACCTTGCACAAGTTTTAAATTCCCTGAATGAGAGAAATCAGCTGGACCAGGCCACTTCGGACAGCTACCACTTTTAAACATTTTTTTGGGTGTGTGATGAGAACACTGAAGATCTCCCCTCTTAGCAAATTGCTGGCATGCAGTAAACTATGGTTGATTATCTTCACATTATTGTACACTAGGTCTCCAGAACATAGGCATCTTACATATCTGAACTTTGCACCCTTGACCAGCATCTCTATCTTTTGCTCTTCCTTCAGTCACTGGTAACCCCTGGTTTACTCTCTAACTTAGACTCCTCATGTAAATGATGTCATGCAATATTTGCCTTTCTATATCTGATTTATTTTACTTAGCTTTATACCCTCCATATTCTACCACAAATGATAGGATTTCCTTTCTCTTTTTAAGGCTGAATAATAGTCCATTGTATTATGCACTTGTGTATTGAAATAACACATATTTTTAAAAAATCCATTCATCTACAGAGATCTCTTTGAGATCTTGATTTTATTCCCTTCAGATATTTGCCCACAGGTGGAGTTGCTGGATCATACAGTAGTTTTGTTTTTGTTTTTGTTTTTTTGGTATGGGGCATTGAACCCAGGGGCACTTAACCACTGAGACGGATCCCCAGCCCAATTTTCACATTTTGTTTTGAGACAGGGTCTCACTAAGTTTCTGAGGCTGACTTTGAACTTGGGATCCTCCTGCCTTAGCCTTCTGAGCTTCCAGGGTTACAGACATGCCCCAGTGCCTGGCTAAGATTCCTTTTTTTTTTTTTTTTTTTTTTTCTGTACTGGGGATCAAACCCAGGACCTTGCACATGCTAGGCAACCACTCTACCTCTAAGCCATATCCCCAGCCCCTAGTAGGTTTCTTTTAATTTTTGAGGAATCTCCATTCTGTTTTCCATAATAGTTGTATCAATCGACATTCCCTTCAACTGTGTGCAAAGGATCCCCACTTCTCCACATCCCCAAAATACTTCTTATCTTTGGTCTTTTTAATAATGTCCACTCCTACCAGCTATGAGGTGATTTCTCACTATGGTTTTCATTTGTTTCTCTGATGATTAGTGAGGTTGAGCACATTTTCATATATCCATTGGCTGTTTGTATATTTTCATTTAAGATATATTTATTCATGTTTTTCCCCATTTTCAAAATGTATTATTTTTGCAATTGAGTCTTTTGAATTTCTTATGTATTTTGGATGTTAATATATTCTCCCATTCCATAGGTTACCTTTTCATTCTGTGGTTTCCTTTTTTGTGATATGATCTCATTTGTCTCTACTTCTGTATGTTTTCTTCTAATAGCTTTACAGTTTCAGGTCTTAAATTTGAGTCATTAATTTATTTTAAATTGTTTATAGTGTGAGAGAATGGCCCAGTGTAAGCTTTCTACATATGGACATCCAATGTGCCTAGCACTATTCATCGAAGAGACTCTCTCCATGTTGCATTGGAAGCACTTTGTTGAAGATCAGACGGCCATAGGTGTGTGGATTTACACACTACGTTCCATTGGTCAATATGTCTATTTGTACGCGTGAACTGTATTGTGCCTTTGTTATATAATTTGAAATCTGGAAGTAAGTTACCAGCGGTTTTGTGCTTCTTGCTCAAGATTGTTTTGGCTGTTTGGGTTCTTTTGTGATTGCATTTGAATTTTAGGATGTTTTTCTATTTCTATAAAGAATGCCATAAGGATTTGGATAGGGATTGTATTGGATCTACAGACCACTTTGGATAGTGCACATATTTTAACGATATGAATTGTTCCAATTCATGAACCTAAGATGCTTATTCATTTAACTGTGCTTCCTTCATAAATGTTCATTTCCTTCATCAATGCTTTATATGTTTTCAGTGTTGTCAGTCATTCAACCCTTTGGTTACATTTATTCCTAATTATTTTTTCTTCTTGATGCTGTTGTGAATAGGATTATTTTCTTAATTTCATTTTCCAATTATTCATTATTTGTGAGTAGAAATGCAATTAATGATTGTGTGTTGATTTTGTATTTTGCAACTTTACTAAATTTATTCATTATTTCTAACAGTTTTTTAAAATTAGCGTTTTTCTTTTTGTTCACTCTTTAAGGTTTTCTAATTATATAATTACATTTTCTGTAAACAGGGTCAATTATGCTTCTTCTATTCCAATTTGGGTGTCTTTTCTTTCTTTTTCTTGCCTTATTGCTATGGATAGGATTGCTATACTATGGTCTAAGGAAGTGTTAAGAGTAAGCATCCTTTCCTGGTAAAAGTGCTCATTTTTTCCCTGTTGATTATAATGTCAGCTGCTGACTTTTCATATACGGCTGTTATTTTGTTGAGGTGAGATCCTTCTGTGCCTATTTTCGTTTTTGTTGCAGGGTTTTGCTTGGTTGCTCAGGCTTTTTCCTACTCATGGGCTCAGTGATCCTCCTGCCTCAACTTCCTGAGTAACTGAGACTACAGGGTGCAACAGCACAGTTGGCTGCTTCAACACCTATTTTGTTGGGAGCTCTAATCATGAATGGATAGTGAACTTTATCAGATGTGTTTTGGGTTTAGTTTTGTTTGCATCTAATGAGGTCACCATGTGTTTGTTTTTTACATTTTTTTTTTTAGGTCAGCATTTTGTATTATTTTGTTTGATTTCTGTGTGTGGGGCCATTCTTGTATCTATGTGACAGATCTCATTTTGCTATGGTGTAAAACCCTTTTAACATGGTGTTGAATTTTGTTTATTAGTATCTTATTATAGGGATTTTTGCATCAATGATGACCAGGGATATTGGCTTATGGTTTTCTTCTGTTTAGTGTCTTTGCCTGTTTTTTGTTTTTTGTCTTTTTTTGTTGTTGTTTTTTGTTTGGTATTGAGGTGATGTTGATGTTATAAAATAAAATTAGCAGTGTCCCCTTTTCTAATTTTGAAAGAGTTTGAGAACAGTTGGTATTAAATTTTGTGTGAAAACTCTATAGAATTAGTCTGTGAAACCATTAGGTCTTGGGTTTTTCTTTGTTAGATTTTTAATTATTCAATCTCCCTATTCATTTATAATTAAGTTTTATAGAGTGTGTTTCTAGGAATTTATCTTCCAAGGGATTCAATTGGTTGGCATGCAATTGTTCCTAATGCCCCTTATTATCCTCTTTATTCTGACACATCCATTGAAATATCTTCTCCTTATTTCTGTTTATTTATTTATGCCTTTGCTTTCTTTATCTTAGTTATTCTAACTAAGGCCTTGTTGATTATTGTCTATATTTTCAAAAAACAGCTTATGGTTTTGTTGATTCTTTTTGCTCTTTATTTGATTTTATTTCTTCTCTAATCTTTATTATTTCTTCCTTTTTGACAGCTTCGGACTTGACTTTTATTTTTGCAGTTCCTTCATATGTAAAATTTATCTGGAATCTTCCTTTTTAGTGTAGGCATTGTACACTACAAACTTTTCTCTTATTAGTGGCTTTGCTGCATTGCATAGGTTTTAGGTAAGTTGTACTTTTGTATCTTTTTTCTCCTAAGATACTTTTTAAATTCCCTTTTGATTTCCTTTTTGGCACAAAGGTTATTTAAGAATATGTTAAGTTTCCACATATCTGATTTTTTCCCACTTTATTACTATTATTAATTTTTAGTTTATTCCATGATAGTTGGAAAAAATATTTGGATGAACTCTGATTTTCATAAAATTTTAATGACTGTTCTGTCACTTTACATGCTGTCTATGCCAGAAAATGTTCCATGTGTGTTTAGAATGTATATTCTTTAGCCATTGAATGAAGCGATGTCTATATATCGGGTCCATTTGGCCTATAATGTTTAAGTTAGTCTATTTCCTTACTGATTTTCTGTCTGTATGTTCTATACATTATTATAATTAGGAAATTGAAATCTCATACTATTATACTGCTGTCAATTTCAACCTTTGGATCTGTTAACATATGTGTAGTGTTGGACGTATAGATATTTGCTGCAGCTTTCTGCTGGAGTGATCTTTTTTTTTTTATTTTTGAGCAACCTTACAAGATTTTAACAAAACAATATAAAATGCGTATAAGATGTGTATATATTCTGGACATTGCAATTATCCCCAGGAGTGCCCCCCCAATTACCCTCCCTTATCCCTCCCTTCCCCTTCCCATTATAACTCTAAAAATAGTATTAGATTGTAAAGCATTACATCTTATCTGAATTTAACTCATGTTTCTAGACCAACTTTCTCATTGTCCAGGGTCTAGTCCCCACCTCCA
>PVKS010019868.1:0-40716 GCA_004027875.1 Aplodontia rufa | reverse complement strand
AAGTCTCTGGGTTTGGGACATTTCACTCAGTATAATTTCTTCAATTTCCATCCATTTGGCTGCAAAGGCATGATACTGTTCTAATAGTGAAGTAGAACTCCATTGTGTATATGTACCACAATTTATGAATCCATTCATCCAGCCAGGGGCACCTAGGTTGGTTCCATAGTTTAGCTATTATAAACTGGGCTGCTATAAGCATTGATGTAGCTGTGTCACTGTCATATGCCAGTTCTAGCTGAGCAGTAGCATATTTAAATACAAAATAATCCCATTAACTATAGCCACAAAAAATTAAGAATAAATTTAACCAAGTACAGGAAAGAACTGTACAACAAAAACTATAAAATACTGATGAAGGAAATTTTAGAGGACACAAAAAAGGGAAATACATCCCCTATTCCTGCATTAGAAGAATCAATACTAGGATTGGGGATTTAGCTCAGTGGCAGAGAGCTTGCCTAGCATGTGCAAGGCCAAGAGTTTGGTCCTCAGCCCTGAAAAAAAAATATTGCTAAAACAACCATACTGCCCAAAGTAATCTATAGATTTAATGGAGTTCCCATCAAAACACCAAGGACTTCACTCACAGAAATAGAATGTACAATCTTAACATTCGAATGGCATCACAAAACATACAAAACAATCCTGAAGGGGGACCAATGGAAGCTTCACAACACCTCATTTCTAAACATACTACTGCACATAAGGAGCTTCTACACAGCAAAGGAAATGATCAACAGAATTAAAAGACATACTACAGAGTTCAGGAAAACACTTTAAAATAATTATCTGACAAGAGATTGATATCCAGAATATACAAGGAATACCAAAAATCTCAACACCAAGAAAAATCTAAAAAAAAATGGGCTAAAATACTAGACACTTCTCCAAAAAAGAAAGAAAAGGAAATACAAATAAATGACCAACAAGTACATGAAAAATGTTGCATCTCACTAATCACCAGGAAAAGGGCAAATCAAAACCACAAGGAGATATCATCTCACCCAGTCAGAATGACTCTCATCAAAAAGAAAAAAAAATGCTGGAAAGGATGCAGAGGAAAGGAAATCCTTGCACACCATTAGTGGGAATTAAAATGAGTACAACCTTTCTGAAAAACAGTATGGAGAGTCCTCCAAAAAAAAAAGACTAAAAATAAAATGACCACACAGTCCAACAGTTTCACTATTAGATATATACCCAGAGGAAACTAAATCATTATATTAAAAAGGTACTTCACACCCACATTTATTGCAGCATTACTCACAATACCAAATCAGATGAACTTCAGTGGATGAGTATATAAAGAAAATTTGGTGTATACATATTAATATTATTCAGCCATAGTAAAGAATGAAGTCCTGTCATTTGCAGTAACATGGATAGAACTGGAGGTCACCACATACAGTGAAATAAGCCAGACACAAAATGATGAATACTCCCTATTCTCACTCCTGTGTAGAAACTAATAAGTCAATCTTGTATAATGGAATGGAATAGTGGTCACTAGGGACTGGGAAGGGTGGGCGAGTGGAAGGAGAAAAAGAAGTTAATAAAGATCAGCAAAACAGAGAGAAGAAATTAGTTCAGTTTTCTGTAGCATAGTAGGGTAACTGTAGCTTAAAGCAACCTACATTCAAAATGACCAAAGAGAAGAGTACAAAATGCCCAACACACAAAAATGATTAGTGTTTGAGAAAATAGGAATGCTTGTTGCCCTGATTGGATCATTGCACATTGTACAGGTATTGAATTACCATAATACACCCCATAACGATCTACAGCCATTACGTCTCAATTTAAAATAATAGTAATAATAAACCTGAGATGGGGATTTGGTTCAGTGGTAAGAGTATTTTCCTAGCATGCCCAGGGCCCTGGGTTCAACTTGGGTTCAATCACCAGCACTGCCAAAAGAAAAGAAATAAATAAAACTATGAAATACAGCTATATTTTCCCTCTCTCTCTCTCTTTTGCACACATTAATTTTGGTGAATTCTCTATTTTCCCCTAACCTGTAACTATTTTCCTCACAGAGTTTACTAATACAATTTAAGCAACATTCCACAAAAAAAAATGTTTGCCAATGAGATGCTGCTAACGACTACATGCTAACTAATTAAGTGATCTAGACAAAGTGGACAAATTCCTAGACAGACACAAACTATCATAACTCACTCAAAGGGAATAAAATATCTGGCACTGGGCATGTAGATAGTGGTAGGGCATTTGCCCCTGGCATGGATGAAGCCCAGAGCTCAATCTCCAGACCACCTCAAAGGATGCAGAAAAAGCATTTGCTAAAAATCTAATGAACTTTAATGACCAAAACACTCAACAGGGCTGGAACGATGGCTCAGTGGTTACAGTGCTTGCCTGGCATGCGCGAGGTCACGGGTTCGTACCCCAGCACCACATACATAACTAAGTGTCAGAGCAATGAAAAACTAAATGAAATTGATTTTCTTTCTCCCTCTCTCACTGTCCCTCTCTTAAAAAAAAAGGCATCTATATCTATGAAAAAAAGTCATAATGAACAGCATCTTAGTTGGTAAATATTGAAAGATTCCCCCCAAGATCAGGAACAAGACAGGGAAGCCTATTCTTGCTATTCTATCCACTATTGTACTGGAGGTTCCAAACATGCCAGATAGGCAAAAATAAATGAATAGAAAGTAAATAGAAAGCATCTAGATTTAAAAGAAAAAAGTTAGACTCCTATTTGCAGATCACATGATCTTACACAAAGAAAAGTTTCAAGAATTCACTAAAAACCAATGAGATAATAAACAAGGTCATCTAGGTTGCAGGATATAAAGTAAATACACACAAATTAGTTGAATTTCTACATTCTAGCATTAAAAATCTGAAAACTAAAACAAAATATTCTATTGACAATAGACTCAAAAATGCTTAGAAATACAGTTTTGAAAAGGAGTACATGATTTGTACACTGCAAATGCAAAACATTGCAAAAATTAAAGACAAATAAATGGAAAGTGCTTGTTCAATAGACCTAACATGTGATATTGTTACGATGATGATGTATTTCATATTTACCTGCAGATTCAATGCAATGTCTATCAAATTCTTAGCACCTTTTATGCAGAAATGGACAAACAGATCCTAAAATGTTACACCTCACTTTTTAAACTTACTACAAAACTAATGTAATCAAGATTGTTACTTAAGGATAGATTAAAGATTAATATGACAGAATTGAGAAATAAATCCTTACAGTTACAATTTATTTTTTATAAAGATATCAAGTAGTTGTATTTTATAAAATTCAATAAGGAAAAACCAGGCTTTTCAACAAATGACACTGTACAAGTGAATATCCATATGCAAAAGAACAAACTTGGATCCATAGTTCATACTATATACATAGATCAAAACAAAAAATGGAAGAACTAAAACTATAAATTTTGGGAAAAAAATATAGGCATGATTATTTTATTGTGATATGGGGCTTATTCATATGTCAGGGGATTATCCCCTTGCCTGACAAATCAGTCGTGGATCATTCTACAACATTATCATGTCTTTTGATTTTGCTCATAGAGGTTTGGCCAGGCACTAAGGTTTTTTTAATGTGGTTAAATTTAACGTAGAACTTTTTATTGGATATGAGCATTTTGTAACACACCTTAAAAGACCTTCTGAATGCTGAAATTATTAAAATATACAATAGCAATATAGAGGAGATTGCTTGATATTCACCAAAATCTGGTTCACTTTCCTCCTATGGTGAAAGAATGAAGTTGGGCACTTGCAGAAAGTTGAAATTAGACCCATATCTTTCTCCTTGCACAAGAATCAAATCAAAATGGATCAAGGAGCTAGGTGTTAAACCAGCTACCTTGCAACTGATAAAAGACAAATTAGGTCCAACACTTCAACATTTAGGAGTAGGCAAAGACTTTCTCAACATGTCTCCAAAAGTGAAGGAAGTAAAGTCAAAAATCAGTGAATGGGATGCCATAAAGCTAAAAAGCTTTTGTACTGCCAAGGAAACAATCAAAAGAATCAAGAGGTTTCCTACAGAAATGGAGAGTATCATGGACTTTGATTCCTCAGACAAGGGTCTCATATCCAGAATCTACAAAATCCTCAAAAATCTCAACTACAAAAAAAATAACAGCCCAATTAATAAATGGGCGAAAGAGCTAAATAGAAACTTCTCACCAGAGGACATTGATCAAGCCAATGAATACATGAGAAAGTGCCCTAAATCTCTAGTAATCAGAGAAATGCAAATGAAAACCACATTAATATATCACCTTACGCCGGTCAGAATGGCAAAGATGAAGAAAATAAACAATAAAAGACGCTGGAGGGGATGTGGAGAGATAGGCACACTAACACACTGTTGGTGGAGCTGCAGACTGGTACAGCCCCCCTCTGGAAAGCAGTGTGAAGAATCCACAAAAAACTAGGGATGAGCCCACCATATGACCTTGCTATTCCACTCCTGGGAATCTTTCCAGGGGCATTAGAATCAGCACATCATAGTGACACAGCAATATCTATGTTCATAGCAGCTCAATTTACTATTGCTAGGCTATGGAAACAACCCAGATGTCCCTCACTGGATGAATGGATCCAAAAACTGTGGTACATTTATACCATGGAATTTTACACAGCAATTAGAAACAATGAGATTGCAGCCTTCAAAGGTAAATGGATGGCTATGGAAGAAATTATGCTGAGTAAAATCAGCTTAACCCAGAAAACTAATGGTCGATTGTCTCCACCCATCTGTGGAAGTTGGGACTAGACCCTGGCCAGTGAGAAAGTTGGTCTATTATCATGTGTTAAATCCAGATAAGATGTAATGCTATACAACATAATCCTTTTTTAGAGATATTGTGGGAAGGGGAAGGGAGGGATAAGGGTGAGTACTTGGGGGGGGCACCCCTGGGGGTAATTGTAATATCCAGAATCTATACACATTTTATATCATTTTGTTAAAAGCTCGTATGGTTGTTCAAAAATTTAAAAAAAATAAAAAAAAAAAAAGAATGAAGTTGGGAAAATGACCACTTGGCTCAAGACCGTACTTCCCAGAAACTTTTTCTTCTAGGTTTGGCAATGTGTAAGCAAACATCAGTGGAAGACAGGCAAACATATGTAACTTCTAGAGCATGCTCACTTGCAGCAGGAACACCAGCGTACCCACAACTAGCTCCAGCCCTGCTGGGGGGCATCTCTCCAGCAAGCAGTAGAATAAGATGGAAACTTACTGAGAGAACATGAACAACGCTTATCACCATGCTAAACCACTCACCTTACCTTCTTAATTAGGATAGAGAAAGCAACCTGTATTTTATTTTAAAACTGTATTGTATGTCTTTTTTTATAAAAAAAAAAAAAAAAGAATTAGTGCTGTTTTCTTCTACCACTTAAGTGTTAGATCAATAGGGAGTCCTTCATAGAATAGAAGTGAGTTATGCTATTGATCCCGACACATAGCTGTTGCTCCTCAACGACTTTAGCTACACAGCTCTATTTTTTAAATAATTCAATCTTCTTCTGAAATTTGATCTATGTCACTTAATAAATTAATTTATCTGTGGATTTTCTGTTCAGGTGCCTAAAACCCACTCCCCGTCTGCGATGTCTTAATAGCAGTCCTACAGCAGGGTAACTGAATTTGACTTTTAATCTTTCCTGTTTCCTAGCTATTTTTGTTGGTTATTCCTCCGTGATTTTATCTATAAACTCCAACATAATACCCAATAAAATACACATATTCTTACCCATATTCTTTTTTTTATTGGAGAAGCTGGTCCTAAAGTTCATTGATTTGTTTTTTTCTAACAGCTATACATTTTTTCAGTACTGAAAGTTTTACTTGATTCTTTTTTTGAATTTCTTTTTCTTTTCCTTTTTTTTTCATAGTGTTCCTCCTCTCCCTACCTCAGTCCTTCAGTTTCAATTCCTTAATAATTCTAAGTGCACTTAGTTGATATTCTCTTTATACTCCCATTGTATGTATGTTACTTCTAATATTCTAGACCACAGGATTTTCCCCTCTCACACCAATTTTAGATCATATCACTGTTTAGTAATTTTGATTGGTGATTTTTGAGGCATTTCTTCTCTGAAAATTCCCTCATTCTGCAGGTTACATCTGCTTTCTATAGTAGTCTCCTGAATAAATATCACTGGTCTCATTCATTTGCATATTACTTTTTTATTGGGAGCCTCTGACTATACCAGTTGGAAATCCCAATTCTTTATGAGCTTCTCTAATGCTCCTAGCCTCAAACAAATCAAGAGTATTTAATTCCAGAACACTCTTCTTTAAAAAAAAAATTAAGCCGAAAACCAAGCCAAGCACATGAGCAGCCTATGGGTCAAATCCTGCCACAACTGTGTTATGAGGGATAGGATGAAAGACAGAGCACAGATAATTTTGTTGTGTTGTGTTTTCAATTAAATGTCTATGGATGGGACAGGAGCTCTTTAGATACCCAGAAAGAGTTAGCAGAAAGAGAGAGAGACTGAGAGAATCCCAAAGAGCTCTCTCTAAGCTGCCTTACAGTGATTCGTCCCATAGTTTATCTTTCCTGTCTTCCCCATAAGAAAATTAAATGTTTGCCATACAATACATTCAAGAAACAACCCATAGGTCATATCCCAATCTGCTGGTTCTGAATGCAATTCTAAGATTTCCTTTCAATGAATTTTTTTCATTAGACTCCAAATTATAAAAGTTATTTCTAAATAATGAAAGCTCTGTATTTATGAGTTGCACATAAATTTCTTATTTCCTTGTTCTTTTTTTTTCTATTGCCTAGAAACAGTTCCTTGGGTGTGCATACTTTATATACAATCTCCCCACAATGACTTCCTCCAACCCTACTCCCGGTCCAGGCTCCTAGCCATGTCTTACTCATTTTCAAGCTACAGATTAAACATAGGTTCCCTGTGAAATGCCTCCTTCTGCCTCATACATCCCTAAATGCTTACTCCACTACAAATTACCTTCCTGCCAGCCATTTTTATTACTTTTTTGCATTTAAAATTCCTCAATAGTAGAGATCTTAGCATTTTGTGTTTAATTCTCTTATACATCACATGCAGTAGTCCTCAATCTTCCTTCAGTGAATTACCAAACAAATGGAACAATGTTGTTTAATTGAATCATGATGTCCCTGAGCCATAAGTCACAATTAATACATTTGCATGAGCAAATAAGTTTAACTTTCTTTAACAGCAATGTCAGACACTTCCATAACTTTTTGTGAGACGAGTCAGATTTCACATGGAATGACTGTCATTTCTTCTCCACTCCTAGAAAAAGGCACCGCTCCTGAGATCCTCTGGTGGCATTGTGTCTGAGTTTAAATGACAATCTATTTCTTAGGCATTAAAACATCTATTATCCTAGGCTTGCTATGGCTGTCTAAACATTTACACTCAATTGCTGGTGTGTGCTCACCCATTCTCTATTGCATTGTGTGGTATGGAAGAAAGAGAACAACACTTTTTAAAAATCATTCCCCTTTCTGGAGGTGACAAGTTTGTCTCTGTCACAGATGTAGGACGGTGTGAAATCAAAATGAGACTTTTTAGATTTCCATTCTATGAGCTAAATAGCATTTCCACATGATTTTCCCCTAGAGAATTAGCCCAAACTTTCTACAAAAAGTTTATTTTTTCCAGAATAATAATTTGTTCTACTGCTGTCCTGTATAGGGAAGGAGAGTTAGAAGTTAGATTACTCAGTTGCCTCTAATACCTGGAATTATGGTTTTTGGACCAGCAATGGTGGCATCTCCTGGTACCAAACAAGAAAGTGAAATTTGAGATACCATTTCCAAATTCCTGCATCCTATATGTGATTTAATAAGATCCCCAGGTTACTCAAATACATGTCAAATTTTGGAAAATGAGCTGGAACGGTAGCTCAGTGATTTTGGCACTTGCCTGGCATGCACAAGGACGCAGGTTCAAACCCCAGCACTACATACACAGCAAAGTATTGAAACAACAAAAGCCACATGAAAATCTCTCTCTTTCTCTCTCTTTCTTGAAAAAAAATTGGAAAACACTGATCTAGCACCTCCATTCTAGGGAGGTTTGATGCTGACTGACCAAACTTCCCATCAGCGCCCATTATGTTCAATAAAGTGTTTGCCATATTCTTCCCATCCCGTGTCCAGAGCATGGACCATGATCCATTAGGAAGCTTTTAGCTTCAAATAAACACACACAGACATGCATACACTAGCACATTCACACAAAGGTGAGGAATTCATTATTTCACAGCAAGAAGGTCTAAAATGAGAAGGTTTAAGGGTTAATTCACTAGAAATGAAACCCACCTGAGCTTGCCAAGGACCCAGGACTCCTACCATCTTTCCTCTGAGCCACACTTTGCTTGTCTCCCTAGTTGAATTCCTTTTTTTTTTTTTAATCCCGAAAGGAATGCCCAAGTTACAAACATCACATGCATACATACACAAAAAAATTAACAACAGGAAACAGCTGTTTCATTGTGATTGTTTTTGAAAATGAAGAAAACATTTTTTAAGATTTGCTCATCTGACCTCCTCTGTATCTCATAGGCCAGAATAATATCACATGCTTTTACCTGAACCAATCATGGGCAAGGGGTCAGATCCTCCTTGAGGGGCTTCCACCACTCAGCCCCCTTGTAGCTGATTCAAATGGCCTGCTGTCCTGAGACTCATACACTGAAACTTGTACAAAATAGTATTTGGTTACCAAGGAAGAATGTGGGCTATAGGTAGAGATGAGATGAGATATAGGTAGCAGCTGGATTTCTAAGAGCACAAATAATAATTTCAAGTATAGGTTAGCTAAACAAAAAGAAATTCATCTATTTCTGTTGTTGTTGTAACTGAAAGGGCACTGTTTACATATGCTAGAAACCAACAGATCTGAGTCCTCAGGAACTGCCAATCTCCCTAAACACTCCCTCTTACCTGCTAACTGTCCAGTCAGCAATGTCTGACTTCCACCCTGCAGCGTCAAGAAAGACTCTCAGAAGATGGAGTTCTGAAGCCAATGGCCTCTTGCTAAGGCCTACCCCAGCAAACACCAGCAAGCTGTTAGGCCAGACTCCAGCCATTTCAGTTTATCAGTCTGATTCCTCACCCTATCACCAGTAAACGATAAGGAGGCAGGGACTCTATGGGCTGACTCCTTCAGCCAAACTTAATACACAATTAATGGTTGCTATAGCAACAATTTTTTTGTTGTTTCACACAGACATAACAGATGATAAGAGAATAAAAGGGAGGAGGAAGGGGTATTGCCTTCCTATCTTATTCATTGGTTGATATAAAATAAATAGTATGCGGATAATACATTAGAGCTATATCTATCTCAGATATTACAATATAGATAAATCTATCTTGGAGATAGATCAGCATGGTCAGGGACAGTGATATTGTAATATTAGTGGGCATAATGCAAAAGCATCCTCCACTTCAGAGATCTGGGATGAGAAGGAAAATTCCAAATTCTCAGTAAGTATCCTATGTGACTTTAATAAAAGTGCTCTTTTAAATTACTCTTGAGGAGTGCAGATCTGGCAGAACAAAGTATTCCTTTTCTTTATCCTTTGAAGCAATATTGTCCTGATATCTTATTGGATTAAGAACAGAGATCATGGGCTGGAGCTGTGGCTCAGTAGTTTTGGTGCTTGTCTGGCATGCACAAGGATGCGGTCTCAAACCCCAGGACCACATACACAACAGTGTCTGAGCCACAAAGACCACATGAAAAACTAAATAAACTTTTAATCTGTCTTTCTCTCTCTCTACCTCTCTCTTTAAAAGAAAAGAAAAGAACAAAGATCATATCCATGTCCACATTATAACACTAGAATAGATTGTTGGCGCCAACCTAGGCAAACAAATAACAAAAGCAATGGGGAGGATGTGTGAGCGTGTGTGTGTGTCTGTCTGTTTATGTATGCATAAGCACTCAGTTTTTACAATCAATTGTCAACCACCACACGTGTGCAGTCTCTCAAGCACTGGGTTCTCATCACACCTCTGCCACCCATGAGCCACCTGACATTGCGTGTATTACAGCTTTGCTAGGTCTGTTTTCTCATCTATAAAGTGGACATAATACCTATGTCGCCTCACAGAACTGTCTGAAGGCTCAAGTAAGGAAAAAAATACACAAGAAAAACTTTAAACTGAATGATACAATAGGCATGTTCTTTTTCAAAGCTGATTTATAGAATTATTTCCCCAATGATAATGAGATTTTTTAAAGAGGGAGGGATGACAGATGGTTAGATAGATAGAAAGATAAAGTTGGAGAGAATCAATTTTTATTTACTTTTCATCTGATTTTGTTATTCTGACACTTAGTTGTGTACGTGGTGCTGGGGTTCAAACCCAGGTCCTTGTGCATGCCAGGCAAGTGTTGTACCACTAAGCCACTACTTTAAGTTTGTGTTTTTGACCTGTGCAACACTTGCTTGACGTTGTTGATAATTCCCCAAGGGTGGTCCGTTCCGCTCCATTATCCTTCTGTGCACATGGCCTCAAATGGGGCTTTACCCTCACTCGCCACCCACATGAATGGCTGGCATTCATTTCCAATGTCCAGTCTGAAGTATTTGATTCGCCTTTGAAGGACCCTTAAAATTCAAAAGCAATGCACTTTTGATAAGTATAACAAAAAAACACCAAAAATAAGAGATCCTTCCATTTCTGACTCACTAAACTCCTCACACAAAAAAAGAAGAAAAAAGCCTGCTAGACACACTATTTTATAAGTTTAAAGACGACTTTCAACTTCAGAGATGAACAAAAGTATTCCACAAAGTATGAATACAGAGACATCAGAAAGAGCCACAGTAGAGACAGCTATTATTTTATTGAATCAATAACTTGTTCACAATGAGTATATGCCACTTGCTCCTACATACAAATAATTGTTCCTATTCTCTTTGGCAACTCTTAACCATCTTTTCGTGCTAGTACATTTACTACAATTGCTTTCTGCTTTTATTTGCAATTGATTCCAATTGGGGCAGAAATAAATGGAATATGTAAACCAGGATCCCCCAGAAATCCCAGACGAGCTCATGTGGACCTGTCAATGAATGCAATTATAATTTTGAATGACTATCCTGGATGTTCATGTAGGAACTCAGAAAACATGTTTGCCCTTTCATTTTAATGTAAACACCAGCTGGCTCCCAAGTGGGTCAAACACAAATCTCCTCTGCCCTATTTTCAAAAGAAATAGCAGTACCAGGAGCTATCAATAATAACTTTCTCAGGTGCAGAATGACTTGGAGGGATTTCAATCCCCAAGGGCCACACAGCTATTTTTTTTTCTCAAAGATACACAACAGGCTCACTAAACCAGTGAGAAACACCTGCTCTAGCTGAATGTGGCAGGATTTATTGCCAGACAGTGATGTCCATAAGTCCTTGCACTGACCATTTCCTCATTTCTAGACAGAAAAGATTAGCTGGCATGGTATTGGTATCAAAACAGAATCAAAGATCAATGGAACAGAATAGAAGATCCTGAGACAAACCCCCATATATTTAACTATTTTATATTTGATAAAGGGGACAAAAGCATAGTGCGGAAGAAAGATAGCCTGTTCAACAAATGGTGTTGGACAAACTGGACAGGCATGTGTAGACAACTAAAGCTGGATCCTTATCTTTTGCCCTGCACAAAAATTAAATCAAAATGGATCAAAGATCTGGATATTAAGCCAACTACTTTAAACTTACTGGAAAAAGAAGTAGGGTCAACACTACAGCATATAGGAGTTGGCAGCTACTTCCTTAACAAAACTCCCATGGCTCAAGCTGTAAAATCAAGAATAAATGAATGAGATGCAATTAAACTAAAAAGTTTTTGCACAGCTAAAGATCTAGTCAAGAGCATCAAGAGAGAACCTGCAGAATGGGAGAAAACCTTTGCCTGCTACACCTCGGACAGAGGGCTAATATCCAGAATATATAGGGAAGTAAAGAAACTAAAGTCCAAACTCACAAATAATCCAATCAATAAATGGGCTACAGATCTTAAAAGTAACTTATCTCCAGTGGAAGTCCAGAAAGCTCATAAATATATGCGAGAAAATGCTCTACATCATTAGCTATAAGGGAAATGCAAATCAAAACTTCAATGAGATACCACCTCACTCCTGTTAGAGTGGCAAAAATGAAAAATTCTAACAATAACAGATGCTGGAGGGGCTGTGGGAAAAGAGGAACACTGTTACACTGCTGGTGGGACTGCAAACTGGTTCAGCCACTATGGAAAGCAATGTGGAGAATCCTCAAAAAATTAAGGATGGAACCACCTTATGACCCAGCTATCCCACACCTGGGTATTTTCCCAAAAGAGTTAGAATCAGCATATTATAGTAATATGGCTTCATCAATGTTTATAGCAGCTCAATTTACTATAGCTAGATTATGGAACCAACCCAGATGCCCCTCACTCAATGAGTGGATACAAAAACTTTGGTACTTATATACAATGGAATTCTACTCGGCCATTAGAGAAGATGATATTATGGCTTTTGCAGCCAAATGGATGGAGATGGAAAGAATTATGTTCAGTGAAGTATCCCAATCTCAGAGACTCAAGGGCCGAATGGTATTTCTCATCTGTGGAAGTTAGAATACATGGGGAAGCAGTAGGTTAGACGGCTAACCTAACAATAACTTCAAATTGTATGATTCTCAACGCAATAGGGGGATGGCTCCCTAGGTTAATTGGAGCCCTAGGGAGGGGATTGGGAAGGGAGGAGGGTGTATGAAGAAATTCTAGGAGACTGGAGAGTGGGAATATGGGGGAACCATCCCAGAAGCCGATGTCATTCCTCCACGAGATACCCATTTAACTCAAGAGTTCTTCTGGGGGAAACAGCAACAGGGGAAACCCAAGCTGTGCATCCATGATTTGGCATTACCTCTGGATAACTAAGTATATATACATTGGTTATTTATGGTTTAATAATGTTTCCCCCTCAATTGTATCTCTATATACATCTAATAAAAAAAAGAAAGAAAAGCTTAGCTGGTGTGATTTAGATTCTAGTAAGCTTTACAATAGCTACCAAAAAATATCAGATCCTGATGTTGGAACCTATGTTGCCTTTTAAGGAAAAAACAGTCTTCTATTCTATTCTATTCTTCTCTATTCCATTCTAGTCTATTCTATTCTATTCTATTCTATTCTATTCTATTCTATTATTCTATTCTTCTATTCTATTCTATTCTTCTATTCTATTCTATTCTATTCTACTGCATTCCATCAATTCCATTCCATTCCATTTTAATCTATTCTATTCTGTTCTTCTCTACTCCATTCCATTCTGTTCCATTCCATTCCATTCCATTCTATTCTATTCTACTGCATTCCATCAATTCCATTCCATTCCATTCTATTCTTCTCTACTCCATTCCATCCCAATCCATTCTATCCCATTCTATTCTATTCTATTCTATTCTATTCTATTCTATTCTATTCTATTATTCTATTCTATTCTATTCTATTCTATTCTATTCTATTCTATTCTATTCTATTCTATTCTATTCTTCTCTACTCCATTCCACTCCATTCCATTCCATTCTATTCTACTGCATTCCATCAATTCCGTTCCATTCCATTCTATTCTTCTCTACTCCATTCCATCCCATTCTATTCTATTCTGTTCTATTCTATTCTATTCTATTCCATTCTTCTCTACTCCATTCCATTCTATTCTGTTCATGCATATTAATTATACAGAATGGGTTTCACTGCAGTGTATTTGTGCATATATTAACTTAGATCATATCTTCTTCCCCACCTCCCACCCTTATCCTACCATCATCTTTGATCCCCTTCTTCTCTCATAGTCTCCATTCTACTCTCATGTAATCTTTTTCCCCCTAGATTCCACATATGAGAGAAAGTATATTAATACCTGTTGGATTTTTTTGTTGTGGTGGTTGTTTATTTTTTGAGTTTTTTTGTTTGTTTGTTTGTTTGAGTTTGGCTTATTTCACTGAATGTAATGCTCTCAAGTTCGGGGTACAACTGCATGTCATTTTCCTGCAAATAGCATGATTTCATTCTTTTATATTGCTGCAAATAACATGATTTCATTCTTTTATATTGCTGAAGAGTATATCATTATGCATATATACAGGCAAGGGGGTCTTTACAGATGTGCTTAAATTAAGAATCTTAATGAGGGAGATGTTCCTGGATTAAATAGGGGGCTGCAAATGAAATTGTAAGTGTTAGGAAAGAGAGGCAGAGGGAAAGTATATACACAGAGAGAAGGTGATGTGAAGATGGAGGCACAGCCAAGGGAGACTGGTGGCCACCAAGTGCTGGAAGAGGTAAGGAACAGAGTATCTGCTGGAACCTCCACTGAGGCCTATCCTGGCAGTGCCTTGATTTCAACCCACTGAAACTGACATTGAACTTCTGGTCTCTAGAATTATGAGAGAATATATTTCTGCTATTTTAAACTACTTGGCTTATGGTCATTACAGCAGCCACAGAAAACAGATACATGTACCCACATCCTACTTCTTTTCCCTTTCCTCCTCAGCCCCCTGAACCCACCAACATGGATTCACTTTGCTGCACACACTTCCACCTCCGTGTTTCCTGGACAGAGCATGCCACTCCACTTCTCTAAAATGACCCTAGGCATCCTCAAGAAATAATTCAGACATTACATTCTCCACATGTGAAGATCCAATTTCAATATCTTAATGAAGAGTACTTTTCCCCCCTCATGATAGATTTCACAACAACCAAGAACAAAGATGGATTCATTGCTATATTTTTTGTTACTAAATTTTAACTTCCTGTGTGGTGTATCCAGTTCACTCCTCCAGTTAATAGGAAAATTTCTAGCTTGTTCAGCTCAGTTGAACCACATTAGAAAGGGGGTCTTCTTTCAGACCCATTCCCACACAAATCAACCAAAGCCTTCACCCACAGGTCCTTGTGACCTCCAGGGTCTGAGCTGCTGGATGGTGACCACCAGTTATGGGTCAATCAGAGCTCCATCCAGATGCCTTGGTGCTAGATCACATCCAGCTTCTTCCAGACACACTGAGGTTGTTGTTGTTCTCACTTTTCCCACCTTGAGGCGTGCCCACTCTTCTCTGTTCTGAGCAGCCCTGCCCATGGCATCTAGCGTTTGGGAATAAACACAATATGTCACACAGAGGCCCATAGTAGTTTTTGTTCTTTCTTGATTTTTCCTTTTATAGTTTTTATTGGTGCATTAAAGTTGTTCATAATAATGGGATTTGTTGTTACATATTCATACATCCATTCAAAATAATAATATAATTTGATCAATATCCCCCACCCAGCACTCCCTTCCCTCCTCCCATCTGCTGGTCCTTTACTTATCACCTTTTGAAATTATTTTATTAATTTATTTATTTATGTTCCCATTTATATTGATTTTGGAGAATTATATAGTTTTCTACAGGTGCAAAATATATTTTCCCTTCCCCCCTTAATTTTCCCTTTCTTCCCTACCCTCCTTCCTCCCCGCTCTCCTCCTGTTTTCTCTACTCCACTTGAGTTCCTTTAGTTCTTCTATTAATTCGTATTTGAATGGTTATTTATGAACTTATCCCACCCTCCCCATTTCCTTTATTTTACTCTAGCTTTCACAAATGAGAGAGAACATATGACATTTGAGTTTCTGTGTTTGAATAATTTAACTTAGCATGATATTCTCCCTTTCCATCCATTTGTCATCAAATGCCATAATTTCATTCTTTGTAATAACTGAGTAGAACTCCATTGTATACATAAACCATAATTTCTTAATCCACTCATCTAGTCATAGGCATCTGGGATGATTCCGTACTTTAGCTATTGGGAATTGTGTTCTAAAAACATTGATGTGGCTGTATCACTGTAATATGCCAGTTTTGGGGCCTATGTGAAAATCCCCAGGAGTGGAATAATTGGGTCATAGGATGTTTCCATCCCTCATTTTTTGAGGAATCACTATACTTCTTTTTCTTAAGAGAGAAAGACAGTGAGAGAGAGAGAGAGAGAAAGAGAATCAATTTTTATTTAGTTTTTCACATGACTTCCATTGCTCTGACACTTAGTTGTCTTAGTTGTGTACATGGGTGCTGGGGTTTCAACCTGTGTACTTGCACATGCCGGGTAAGTGCTGTACTTGACAAGCCACCCCTCCATCCCCTCTATACTGCGTTCCAGCGTGGTTGAAACAGTCTCTTCAGTCCGACCAACAATGTAGAAGTATTCCTTTCTGAAGTAAAGTCAAAAATCCGTGATTGGGATGCCATAAAGCTAAAAAGCTTTTGCACTGCCAAGGAAATAATGAAAAAGTCAAGAGATTTCTTACAGAATTGGAGATAGGGGCTTCATGTCCAGAATCTACAAAATCCTCAAAAATCTCAACTACAAAAACACTAACAGCCCAATTAATAGATGGGCCAAAGAGCTAAATAGAAACTTCTCAACAGAGGACATTGATCAAGCCAATGAATACATGAGAAAGTGCCCTAAATCTCTAGTAATCAGAGAAATGCAAATAAAAACTACATTAAGATATCACCTTATGCCAGTCAGAATGGCAAAGATGAAGAAAATAAACAATAATAGATGCTGGAGGGGCTGTGGAGAAATAGGCACACTAACACACTGTTGGTGGAGCTGCAGACTGGTACAGCCCTCTGGAAAGCAGTGTGGAGAATCCTCAATAAACTAGGGATGAGCCCACCATATGACCCTGCTATTCCACTCCTGGGAATCTTTCCAGGGGATTTAGAATCAGCACACTACAGTGAAACAGTGAAATCGATGTTCATAGCAGCTCAATTTACAACAGCTAAATTATGGAAAGAACCCAGATGTCCCTCACTGGATGAATGGACCCAAAAACTGTGATACATATATATACCATGGAGTTCTACTCTGCAATTAGAAACTATGATATTTCAGCCTTTGAAGGTAAGTGGATGGCTATGGAAGAAATTATGCTTAGTGAAATAAGCATTACCCAGAGAACCAAGGGTCTAATATCTTCACTCATCTGTGGAGGTTAGAGCTAGACCCTGGCCATTGAGAAAGGAGGTCTATTATCATCTTTTAAATCTGGATAAGGTGTATTGTCCTACAATCTAAGGCATTTGTAGCGATGCATTGGTAAGGAAGGGGGTGGGATAAGGGTGGGTAATTGGGGGGAGCTCTTAGGGGTAAATCTAATTTTCAGAATTTTATATATATATATATATATATATATATATATATATATATATATAATTTAGTAGAAGCTTGTTTGATTTTTCAGCAAACAGATTTCTGATTAAATAAAATTTAAAAAAAGAGTGTTCCTTTCTTCTCACAATCTCACCAGCATTTTTTTTTTAAGAGAGAGGTGGTGAGTGTGAGAGAGAAAGACAAAGAATCAATTTTATCTAGATTTTCGTGTGGCTTTCATTGCTCCAACACTTTGTTTGTTACATGGTGCTAGGGTTTGAACCTGCATCCTCACACATGCCAGGCAAGCGCTATAACCACGAAGCCACTGCTCCAGCCCTTGTCAACATTTATTATTCATAAACTTACCTTTGCCATTCTAACTGGAGTGAAATGAAATTTTAATGTAGTTTTGATTTGCATTTCCCTTATTACTAGAGATGTTGAACATTTTTTCATATATTTATTGACCATTTCTGTTTCTTCTATTGAGAACTTTCTCTTTAGTTCTCTTGCCCATTTGTTGATTGGGTTATTTGTATTGTTTGTTTGTTTTTTGATGTTAAGTTTTTTAAGTCCTTTGTATATTCTGGATATTAGTCCCCTAGGAAAGGGATAGCTGGCTAAAATTTTCTCCCATTCTGTAGGTTCTTTCTTTACGGTCTTAAACATTTCCTTAGCTGTGTAGAAGTTTTTGAGTTTAATATTGTCCATTCATTGATTCTTGGTTTTATTTCTTGTGCTTTTGGGGTCTTGCTACGGAAGTTAGTGAAGGCTCCTATATGATGGAGTGTTGACCTTAAGTTTTCTTCTAGCAGCTGTAATTCTTTGATCCATTTTGATATAAGTTTTGTGCAGGGTGATAGTTAAGAATTTAATTTCATTTTTCTACATAAATCTATCCAGTTTTCCCAATGCAATTTGTTGAAAAGACTATGCTTTCTCCAAGATACATTTTTGCCTCCTTTGCCAAACATCAGGCAGCTACAGTTTGTGGATTTGTCTCTGTGCCTTCTATTCCATCAGTCTTCATGTCTATTTTGATACCAATACCATGCTGTTTTTGTTACTAAAGCTTTGCAGTATTATTTCAGGTCAGGTATTGTGATGCCTCCTGCTTATGCTTTTCTAGTCTCATATTGTTTTGGCTATTATGGGTCTCTTATTTTTCCAAACAAATTTAAAAATCATTTTTTTCTAATTCTATGAAGAACATCATTGGTATTCTGGTGGAGATTGAATTAAATCTGTAAAGCACTTTTAGTAGTATAACTATTTTGACAATATTAATTCTGCCTATCCAAGAACATGTGATGCCTTTCCATCTTCTAAGGGCTTGCTTCAATTTCTATCTTCAGTGTTCTATAGTTTCTTTGTAGAGCTCTTTTATATCTTTAGATTACTTGCTAAGTATTTTTTTAGGTTATTGTGAATGGGATGGTTTTCCTGATTCACCATTAGAGTATAAGAAAGTTATTAATTTATGGGTATTGATCTTGTATCTGAAACTTTACTAAATCCATTTATAATTTCTAGAAGTCTTCTGGTGGAATTTTTGGATCTTCTAAATATAGGATTATGTCAGCAAATAGTTTGACTTCTTCTTTTTTCTGTTTGTATCTCTTTGATTTTATTTTCTTGCCTAATTTGCTCTAGCTAATGTTTCAAGGACTATATTGACTAGGAGTGGTGAGAGTGGACAGCCTTGTCTTGTTTCTGAATTTAGTGGAAATGCTTTCAGTTTTTTCCATTTAGTGTAAAATTGTCTGTGGGTTTGTCATAAATGTCCTTTGCAATGCTGAGGTAAGTTCTTTTGATCCCTAGATTCTCCAGTGTTTTTAACATGAATAGGTATTGGATCTTACCAAAGGCATTTTCTGCATCTATAGAGATTATCATGTGATTAAGTCTGTTTAAGCAATGAATCACATTTATTAATTTGTGTATGTTGAACCAACTTTGCATCTCTGGAACTTGATCATGGTGTATTATCATTTGATGTGTTTTTTGAATGTGATTTGCTAAATTTTATTAGGGATTTTTGCATCTATGTTCATCAGGGATATTGATCTGTAGCTTTCTTTCCTTAATACATCTTTGGTGGGGTTTGGTATCCAGGTTATAGTTGTCTCATAAAAAGTATTTGGATGTGTTCTGATCCTTTCAATTTCATGGCATAACTTTAGAAATATTGGTGTTAGTTCTTCTGTAAAGTCTGATAGCACTCAACTGAGAATCCATAGGTCCTGGGCTTTTCTTTTTTGTAAGGCTTTTAATTGGTGTTTCAGTTTCATTGCTTGACATTGGTCTCTTTAGGATTTCTGTATCTTTCTGGTTCAGTTTGGGCAGGTCATAGGTGTCTAGAAATTTGTCAATGTTTTCCATATTTTCTAGCTTCTTGAATTATAAGTTTTCAAAGTAGATTCAGATAATTCTCTGGATTTAAGCAGGGTCTGTGGTGATATCTCCATTTTCATCTTTGATTTTATTTATTTCATTCCTTTTTCTGATTAAGTTGGCTAAGGATTTTTCAATTTTATTAATCTTTCCTTAGAACCAACTCTTGTTTCATTAATTCTTTGTATTTTTTATTCTCAATTTCATTTATTTCAACTCTCATCTTTATTATTTCCTGTCTTCTACTGGTTTGGGGATTGTTTTGTTCTTTTTCTAAGGACTTGAGGTAGAACATAAGTATATTTATTTGCGATCTCTCTAATTTTTTAATGTAGTCAATCAGTGCTATAAATTTTCCTCTTAGAAATGCCTACATTTTGTCCTAGAAATTTTGATATGTTGTATCTTTTTTCTAATTCATTCCTAAGAATTTCTTGATGTCTGTTCTCATGTCTTCTTTGATCCATTCTTCATTTAACAGAGTATTATTCAGTCTACATGTGTTTATGTGTTTCTGTTAATTTTCTTGCTGTTAATTTCTAATCCATTACCATCTGACAGGATTCAGGGGACTATGTCAATACTTTTGTATTTGCTAAGATTTTCTTTATGGTGTAGAATATAATCTATTTTGGAAAGAAATTCTATGCAAAGCTGTGAAGTAGGTAAATTCTATTGTTCTGTGATGGAATATTCTGTAGTTATATGTTAGATCCAGTAGATTTGTAGTGTTGCTTAAGTTGATGATATCTTTACTCATTTGTTATTTTGATGACCTTTCTATTGTGTTAAGGGTGTATTGAAATCCCCCAGTAATATCATATTGGAGTCTATGTAAATTTGATGTCTTGGAGTAGTTTTTCCATGTAATTGTGTGCATTGACATTTGGAGCATAAATGTTTACTATGGGTATATCCTCTTGCTGGATTGTTCCCTTTGCTAAGATGTAGTGGCCTTCTTTGTCTCTTCTGATGAATTTTTGCTTGAAATCTATGTTGTTAGATATGAAAATGGCTACTACTGCTTGTTTTCTTGGGCCATGTGCCTGAAATGTTTTTAGCCACCCTTTTACTTTCAGCCTATATTTTCCTAAAAGATGAGTCTCTTATAAGCAGCATATAGTTAGAGTCTGTTTTTTTAATCCATTCTGCTAATCTGTGTCTTTTCACTGAGGAATAGAGACCATTAATATTCAGTGTTAGTACAGATATGTGCTTGTGGTTTCTTGCCAAATATATACTTTGCTATATTTTATCCTGTTTTGATTCTTGTTTAGTTGGTCATTCTTTTATTGAACTATGTCTTTTGTGGGCTTTGGGAATTGTTCTTTTGTTCCTCTATATGAAATTTGTTTTTGAGTACTGGTTAGGTGCTCATGAATTCTTTTAGTTTATTCTTGTCATGAAATGCTTTTATTTCCCCCTCAAATCTGAAATTTAGTTTTCTGAGTATAATAACCTCAGTTGGTGGTTGTTTTCTTTTAGAGCTTGAAATATCTCATTCTAGTCCCTCCTTGCTTTTAGGGTATGAGCTGAGAAAGCAGAAGTGATACTTATTGATTTGCCTCTAAATGTCACCTGATGATTCCCTCTCACAGCTTTTAATATCCTTTCTTTGTTCTTTATGCTGAGCATCTTGATAATGTCAGGGGAGTTTCTCATTTGATTGGGTCTATTTGGGGTTCTTAAGCTTCCTATATGAGATGTCTGTCTCATTTCCAATATGAAGAAATTTTCTGTAATGATCTCAATGAAAAGGTTTTTTAATCCTTAGGTCATATCTCAATGTTCTCTTTTTTACCCATGATTCTCATAAAGTCTTTTGAAGTTATCCCAGAGATCTCATATATACTGGACATGTTCCATAATTGTTTTCCCTTTACCACTTTCTCTATATACAAGATCATCTAACCTATATTCAATGCCTGAACTTCTGTCTTCAATGCAAACAGTTTACAGCCTTAAACTGAATACTTGGTTCCTACTATGACTACAACAATGTTGATTGCCACAAAAGACAGAGATGATAGGATCAGTGAATGCCTTTAGAAAAAAAATAGTAACCATCAATTTTATCTGGCTTAAAAGCAAACACCGGGTATCAACTTTGGCATCCACCACAATAATGATCGCAACAGCATTAATTGTGGGGGTCAAAGTTATATAAACTGATTATTGCTAGAAGTTGGGAAGAATACACTCAATTAAGAGAAAAGAAATGTGAAAAGAAGGTTAAAAGTGAGCTTATAATTTCAAATAGTGAACAGAAAGAATGTAGAAGAGATGTTGGAAGTGATAGATATAGGATAGGAGGAAAAAACATATAGGTAACAAAGGAAAGGAAGCATGAAAATGAGAGCAATAGAATTTGACAGCAGGCACCTGGCATGAACTCCCTACTCCTGCCACCTCAGTCTCCTCGAAATGGCTGCTGCCCCATCTCTCTGCAGCCATTCAGGAAACATGGTGTACCCTTTATGCAGTAGAGGAGCTCCATATTCAGCTAAGTGCAAGGTTCCTTTCTGAACTCAGGATTCTCTGTGCTAGATCTGACCTTACTGCTTCTCAGAGCTCTCCCTCCCCCTGTGCCAATAGAGCTGGGCTTGTGCAGCTGCTGTGGTGGTAGCCACAACCCACATGGATCAAATATATTCTTTCTTCTTCAGTTACTACACTTAATTCCTGAGTCTTTCTTCACTACTGAGTTTTAATGAAGTTTGTTTTTCAATCACCTCACAGAAAGGCAGTACTTCTGGTGTCCTAGTTCCATGTCACAGAGCCAGAATAAATGCAGCCCTTCCTCTAGCCCACTGTCTTGAAAGCCCTCTCTTTCTTGATTTCTTATAAACATTAATCATTTACTGTGTAAACAAACCACAAATAACAAAGAAACTTAAACAGAAGAATATAAAATGAAATGTAAAATTTTCCTTCTCATCTCCCTTCCTTTCTTCTTCCTTTCTTTAGAGTGGACGATATTTCTTAAATCCTTTCTATATTACCACTTATATGATATGTATATTCTAAAGATTTTTCTTTTATATTTTCTTTTGGACCACAGTATACAAATAAGGAGTTTAAGAAAATACAGAGACCAATTTAAGGAATATCAAAATTTATAAACTCACCAACCGGATTGGGAACACATTAACACATCTCAGAAGGCCTAGCTCATCCTTCCAAATTGCATTCTCCTTCCAAAGCTTCAAAGATATCCTGACTTTTATGTGAGTCATCTCTTTGGCTTGCTATATTTGTTCATGATGATTCTGGCCCTCTCCTTCTAGACAATCTGTAGAACTGCACTTGAAATTAGGTTGGCCATGTCACTTTTTTAGGAAATGGAAGTTGATCAGAAGCGACCTGTTAAAATCTGAAAAGTCATTCTTTTCTGCCTGCCTCTGGCCATGTTCTGAATGGTAGCTGTTCCATCAGCCATGATGCTAAACTTATTTCAGCAACGATGTGAAAGCAGAGAGTTAAAATTGTTATTTCAAGACCCTGAAGTTTAGAGATTCTCAGTACTGAGAAGCATAAGGCTTGAGTTGGCCCCAATTGCCTCTGTTCTGCATCATGGTCATCAAGAATCCCCAAACCTCAGCTCTGTTCTGCACCATGGTCACCAATAATCCCCAAACTTCAGATCTTGAAATAACAGTTTCTACTGTCTGTTTTCATCTACAATGTGACTGTATCTCAATAAACCCATGTAAACTGAAAAATATCATTAAAACAAAAATACATTGAATTGGGCATAGGGGAGCACACCTGTAATCCCAGCAGCTGTGGGGAGGCTAAGGCAGGAGGATGGCAAGTTCTAGGTCAGCCTCAGCAACTTAGCAAAACCCTCCCTTTCTCAAAGCAAAAAAATAAAAGGGCTGGGAATGTGACTCAGAGGTTAAGTGCTCCTGGGTTCAATCTCCAGTGCCCCCCACAAAAAATGCACTGAATACATCTACCCTTCTGAGCACCATAGCTTAGCAACCCAGCACACTGTGAGGACTTATAGCTTCTGTCACAATGAGTACCATGTCAAATAAAATACAGTTCAGTTTTACTGTCCATTCTCTTTACCTAAATGCAAGCACAGCGATACAAGCCTCCTGGGTGTTATCAACATTATATTTTGAAAGCTAATCATTGTGTGTAAAGTAACTGTGTAGTGTGCGGTTCATTCATTTGCACAACCGTACAACATTCTGTTGCGTGACTATACCATGATTTATTCATTTTAGCATTGATTGATATAACTGGTCTTCCCTGTAAAGATGGGGACAGGGATGCATCTTTTCTAGGAGTGAGAGCTTCTCTAGTTGTAGCCATAATTGTAGAAGTCTCCCTGAATTCCAAGCTAGTTCAATAGCCCATTTCACCTCTACGTTCTCTTACCAACACAGAAGGCATAATTTAAAGCAGGAAATCTGACCAACTTCTTGGTCTCACTTAAAATTCCCTGAGTCTTGCACAAGTCCACACCAACAGACACACTGGCATTTAGGTATAGGAAGATACATGCATTTATGCAAAGACACAGCCAGGGACAATCTGACAGCACCATGGCTCAGGGGTGGCATTCCCTCCCTTTTAAATGCCATTTCTCAAAGAGTTTCTCTTACACCATTTATTTAGTTTTCCAAAGGAAAGATCTATTTTGTTTTAAACACTGTTAAAATGATCTATGGGTGTTTACTTTTCTCTAGACAAGTAAATTATATCACATCTAATTTAATGTAGTTAACAATTTATTTAGCAACTATAATGAATATGGAATATGCTGGACATCGCAAGAGATCAAGGCACACAAAACACACCAGCTCTTACAAAGCAACCATGAGAAAAGATTTAAGCCCCTCCTTCTATGACAAGCAATATAAACTATTGTAGTTCTAGCTTATTGTAGCTGCACCTTGCCACCCAAAATCCAGACAGTTGACAACTTAGTCCATGTAGGTCTTAGTCGAGAAGCTAATCCATTCTAAGATGTCACAAAATGTACACATTTTATTAAGCTAACCATCCACGTTATTATCCTACCACAACTCAGGACTGGCAAGTGAAAAGAGGCAAGCGGGTATCAAGAACGATGGCAGCAAAGAGCCCCAAAAGCACACAGTGCAGATGGGCACAGGGACACCTCAGCCACGGGTACAAGGACGAATTGCTCTTCGTGAGCCACTGAGTTGTGAAGCCTTTCTGCATCTCATCAGAGCCAGGGAAACAGCTGTACCTATTAATGGCCTGGGTGCATCCGGAGCAGAAAAATCAAGCTCAAGCTACTCTGTGTAAGGAAGAGAGGAAAATGTGCAAGAAAATTTGAAGGACTGATATCGGGGTTGCATTTAGTGATAACTCGTGCCTGAATCAAGAACAGCTTTTCTAGCTCAAAAACTTAGTCACCTCGTAGCTATCACTTCCTAAGCTCCGATATATGCCATTCCTCTGCCTCAAAGACGAAGCCCATTATCATCATGAAGTTGAGATTCCATGAGGTTAAGAAATGTTCTAAGTCATACATCATCACCTGGTTGATCCAGGGTACCAAAGCTTGTCTTTCTGACTCCAGCGGCCAAGCTGCATCATTTTCCCGCACGGCTTTATTGATCCAAGAGTCACCTTTCTAAAGATTAGCAAAATGATGAACTTTCTCTCTGTGTGTATTTCACAAAATTAATAGGAAAAGGGTGTAAGCTTGTAACCCAGAATTATCAGTGTGCTGGATTTACATTTTTCCTTAGGGAATAATTAGATATCTAGGTCATTACTGTTTTTAATTTGTACCCACCATATGGCCTGTTGCCCTGTGAAGGGCCACGTGAAGAAATCCTCCAGCTGACTGCTGAGTTCCCTCATCCCTGAGTTCAGATGCTGCTGGAAGACAGGGGCATGCTCAACGCTAGAACTTCTGGAGGTCAGCCTTGGGGTAGAGGAGGGGGGCATCCTTCTCACAGCAAAACAGACGTGAAAGCACATCTCGTGAGCATATTTACTCAGCAAATACATGGACCTCTGAGTTTTGTTCTAGAGAAGCAATTTAAGAAAGAGCTGGACAAGAAAACAAAGCTCTTAGTTACACTTAGGAGCACTCCAAGGGGGAAGGAACAAAGCCAAATCCCTGGAGGCCACAAACGCACCCAGACAGATTCTTAGGAAGAGCAGGGACAGAAATAAGGAGAAGCCAAAATGTGGGACTCAAAATAAGTAGCCTTTAGGGGCTGATGCAGTGGCTCAGAGGTTACAGCGCTTGCCTGGTATGTGCGAGCATGTGGGTTTGAATTCCAGCATCACATACACAACAACGTGTCAGAGCAATGAGGACCACATGAAAAACTAAATAAAATTGATTCTCTCTTTCTCTCTCTCTCTCCCCACCTTTAAAAAAAATAAAAATAAGTAGCATTTTAATGTAATACTTGAAAAAAATTCCACAATAAACAAAATATCACAACTTCATTGCAGTGTTTTCCTTGTGTTTCAGAATCCAATATGCTTTTCCACAACACCAATAGACAGTTAACAAAAGCATTAAAGGAAAAAGAAGGAGGGTAAGCATACAGCTGCAGAAAGATGGTGATTTGGGAAATCATTTTTAAATTACAAGTTTCACTCAACGGAGGAAACAATAATTACCTTCCTAGAGTCTTGTTCCGTCTGGAGACAACTGCAACCTGCAATAGTAATTCCCAATTGTAATTCTGCTCAAAATATTCCCAGGGAGAGTCATGACCAAGAAAAGCAACCTACGCCTACTGTCAGATTGCAAAGCAATTCAGAGTCGGGTTGAGCCGAGTGATTGACATTTTCCCATGGAATGTGGGCAGAAGGAAAGGTGTGACAGTCCAGACCCAAAGATACATCAAAAACGTCCATTCAGGGGCTGGAGTGGTAGCTCGGTGGTTACGGCACTTGCCCAGCATGTGCAAGTACACAGGTTCAAACCCCAGCACCCACTTACACAACTAAGTGTCAGAGCAATGAAGGCCATGTGAAAAACTCAATAAAAAATTGATTCTGTCTCTCTCTCACTGTCCTTCTCACTTTAAAAATAAAAATTAAAAACTTCCATTCAGTTTCCTTGAAGCTCTTTATTGTCATGAAGACAGCATGTCCTGGGAACTCTGATGATCCTAGAAGAATTTAAGTTCTATGAACTCAAGATAAACTAAACCCATAGTCAAAGCCAGGCCCAGTCAACCACACTGGGACTCTCAGAGATGCCCAGCCACACTTACAGATACATAAGTTGTCAATAAATGCTTACTGCTATGGGATTTTTGTGATTGTCTGTTACCCAGCAATAACTGACTGATACAAATGAGCCAAAGCAGTTAGTAGTTTCTCAAATCTTCACAGACCAATGAGTCTCAAATCTGAGTACACAATAGAATTGCCTTGTCTGCATTTTAAGAATACCAAAGCCCAAGACCCTCTGCAGACCAATTGTTTCAGAGTGTCCCATGGTGGATCCTGGGCATTAAGTGGTTTTTAAAGCTCCTCAGATGATTCTAATTATTCAGGATTAACAACATTGATGTGCCTAAAGATACCAAAATATTACCTCCAACATGAAGAAGTACACCTGTATCCCCATTTGCTCTGGCTGAGCAATCTAGTCCCCTTGATGCAGAATTTTGATAGAAGCTGCCCTAGCTAGGGGTTCGTATCTAATCCAAGATGGTCATTCAATAAGATGACTAGGAGCCTGGTGAGGTATGGAGAACCAAAGAGCTATACTGAAATTTATGTGCTGTGATGGGATTTGTTAGGATAGCAAGTTGAAATAGAATTGTCCATAAAGCAGACTAGATAGAGAGTAGAAGTTAAGATTAGAGCCAAACTAAAGGTAAGGACAGGTTTGATGAAACAGAGAAATCAAAAACGAAGCTCAAAAAAAGCCAGCGTCAGTAAGAAGTCCTACAGCATTGGAATCACCTAAGAAATGTACAGTCCCAGACCCCATTCCCGATGTAGTTAATTAGAACCTGAACTTTAGTAAGCTTTCCAGGTGACCTGTATGCACATGCAAATTTGAGAACAGTGAGAGAGGACAAGTGCATACATCCACCCAGGTAGGATTGATTTATCCTCTCCTGAGTGTGACTGTGTGACATGCTCTGGCACACTGTGGTCCAGAGGGGGCATAAAGTGACAGGGTGAATACAGCCAGATAACCCAATGGCTGTTCCAAATTACTTGAATCTTACATCTTATAAAAGTGAAGGTTAATAAGCAAGAAACTGATTTTCTTGGGGTGAGCCCAAGCATAGTGATTTTTAAAGTTACTGAAATGATTCTAAATGAGCAGCCACAGTGGAGAATCATCGTTTCCACCTTTAAAGATGGAATTTGATCTGTTAAAAGGTTGTGCTCTTCAACTGTGATGCTAGAAATTGTATTTATAGTAATGTTTATGCTTTTAATCTCTATATTGAAAATTTGATTGATTAATGTGCTTCCCATCTACAAAAGCTCAGGAACACAGAAATTAATACAAAAATAGCTTACTCTGGCACTGCATGGTCTATTTCCAAGAGAAAATAAAACAAAGTATAATCCTATCACTTAGTGTTTTGGTCAAGAAAACAGAAACTCCCTCAGGTATTCCAAGTAGAAAGTAATTTAATACAGAGAGGTAAGTGATTCTAGCATTCTGAAAGTGCTAGAAGAGTGAAGCTCAGCACCAGCTCTCAAGTTTGCCAGTAGCTTCCAGAGAATCAAGAAATGGCCACTACTGTCTAGCAAGGAGTTGAAGAAACTCTGCTGCTGGCCATGGATGTGCGGATCCCCACGAAGGTGATTGGCAGGGGAATATCTAGAGGATCCTGCAAGGATTGGTAGATTCAAGCTGCAATGACAAATGACCAGGAACTAGGTGGCTTATCCAGTGATTTCTCATGGCTCCGAAGGCTGGAAGTCTAATAACTGGTACCAACATAATCAAGTTTGGTGACAATTCTGTTCCTTATTTATGTTCCCAAGCAGCCTCTCCTTGCATGACCATCTTGGTTTAGATATGAACCCCTAACTAGGGCAGCTTCTATCAAAATTCTACATCAAGCGGAATGGATTGTTCAGCCAGAGCAAATGGGGACACAAGTGTACTTCTTCATGCTGGAGGTAATATTTTGGTAACATTCAAGAAGACAGAAAGCAAGCTTCCTCTAAGGGCACCAATCCTATTATGAGGGCTCCAGTCTCATAATCTAATTACCTCCCAAAGTCCCCATCTCAAAATAACTTGACACTAGAGATTAGAGTTTCAACATAAAATTTTGGGGGGACACAAACTTTCAGTCCATGTCTATTGACCACCACATATAGAGAAATGATGGTCCATGATTCCTTTTCTTTTCCAAATCAAGAACTGCTTCCTATCAGAAGAATCTAAAAAAGAAACCAGTTGACCAGAGATTCTTAGAGTATGGGGTTCCAAGCTTCCAAATATTTTAAAAACAGAGGGCAATTTGGCAAAATAACGGTGGTCAGAAACAAAATAGTAGTTTGAAAGACCATGTTTCTTTGTTGAAAAGGAAGTTAGCAGATTAGATGGAAAGGACTGATCATTTCACTAACAAGCAGAGTTTAAGGGAAGAATCAAAAGCCAGCTGCCTGAGTATAATACAGGTTCAATACCTTATTAGTTGTATGAGTTGGGGCAAGTTACTTAGACACTCTTCTTCAATATCCCCATGAGTAAAATGGGGATAATGATGGTAACTATTTCATAGCCTCACCATGGAGAGCATGTGTTGTTATATACATGAAATATTTAAGAACAGTATCTGCCATAGAGTCAGCACTAGTAAATGTAACCAAAAATTATGTTGGTAAGGCAAATTTTGGAATTAGAGGGATTTGTTTGTAAATTAAATAGTGTGGGTTGAATGTCTGTGTTCCTCAATAGTTCATGTTTTGAAGCCCTAAGTCCTAGTGTGATGGTGTTTGGATGTGCAGTCTTTGGAAGGTGATTAGTTTTAGATTAGATCATGAGAGTGGGGCCCTTGTGATGGAACTAGTGACTTAAAGAGAGAGAGGGAGAGAGAAACCTTCGCACGCACGCACCCAGAGGAAAGGCCATGCGAGAACACAATGAGAAATCTACAAGACAGAATGACAGCAAATCTGTCAGCACCTTGATCCTGAACTTCCCTCCTAATCTGTAAGAAATAGATGCCTGTTGGCTTGAGCCACTCAGTCTGTAGCATTTAGTTACAGCAGCACGAACTCACTAGGACACTGAGCAAAACACACTCGTATGCAGTCTAAGAGAGCTATAAGTAGGATAGCTTTGCTGCAGACAATTGAGATCCACCCTTCGGAATAGGATCTGATCTCTTCAGGGCAAGAGATTTTCTCCTGAGTTCCTGTCCAATTCCTGGTGATGGGTCTGATATTGTAAGGTGGATGGGATCACTGTCCCCTGCTGGGGAGTGCCATAGAATCCCCAGAAAAGAAGCGGACCTGGCGTGAGATGGTCTCAGATCCTACTCCAGTTCTACTACCTGTTTTATCAGAGCCCCTCAAGAACCTCTTTACCTCTTTCAGCCTCAATTTATTCACCTATCAAAAGGAAATAATGACAAGCCATCTATGGAAAAAACTAAATAAGATGGTGCACAAGGAAAATAGCGTAGACGTGCGATGCAGATGCTCGCTGGCACTGTGAGTAGAAAAGTTGTTATGGTTTGGATCTGGAATGTCCCCAAATACTCACATGTTGAAGACTTGGTCCCCAGGGCAGTAATGTTCAGAGGTGGGGAAGTGATTGGGTCGTGAGGTCTGTGACCTCAATAATGGGTTGAGCCATTGATGGGTTCATAGCTGTTGATGGCTTTTTAGGGAGGTGGTGAAAACTGGAGGAGGTGGTCCTAACTGGTGGAAGTAGGTCACTGGGAGCCTGCCCTGGCAGGGTAGAGCCTGTCCCTGGCCCTTTCCTCTCTCTCCCTCTCCTTGTTGGGTGCCATGAGCTAAGCAGTGTTTCTCCTCCATGCCCTTCAGCCATGATGCTCGCCTCGCCACAAGTCCAAAGATACTGGACTGAAGACTCTGAAACAGTGAGCCAAACTAAATCTTTCCTTCTCTAAGTTGACTTTCTCAGCTATTTTGTCACAGCAATGAACACTTGACTAACACAGAAGTTTTCCCAAAATACCTGAGACAAAGTACTTAGTGTCTGTGGATTTCAAAAAGTTGCTGAAGAAATTGGAGATCTTGTGCTCATCTCAATATTTCTACTGCCATAACTTCTGGCTCCTATTAGATATCTGGACACACTATAATAACATGTTCTAAGGGGTGGTAATTGTTTTAAGGGAAGTCATAAGTATCTAGCACAGAGGTCAATTAAATAAGGACTTAACATTTAAATAATCAATATCTCCAGATATTGATCAGAGATGAATGTGAATTTTTTCCCAGCCATGTGTTATAGGTTTCCAGTCAGCATTGACCTGATATCGTGTGCCATGTGTAGCTGTAGAGTTTATGAACCCCACACACAAGAGGGTAACATCGTGCAAATTGATGTCCTCTAGAGGTTTACAGAGCAGACCTATCTGGCTCTACATAGTAACCTAGTTTGCCCAAATACTTACCTGTATCGCTCATGGCCTTATCTTCCAAGAAATGGCCCACAGATAATAATTTTAGTTTTACAGATATGCTGCTAATCACACTTTGGAAATATTGTTAATTCCAGCTTTCGTTTCTCCTACAATCATGAAAGCTGGCAGATACTTAGTAGGGCTGCTTTCATAGACAGACACACAATCTGGGCACCCACACCAAGCCCTGTGCTTGGCTTAATGCTCTGTTCTCTCTGTCTTGAAATTATCAATGTTTTAAACAATGAACCCACATTGTCATTTTACATTGGGTTCTGGAAATTATGTAATCAATCTCAAAGCTGAAAGTAAATAAAAATTCAGAAATTCATCAAATTGTACCCAGATATTTGAAGGTGTGCAAACAAATTGCCAGCAGGGACACATACAATAAGTCAGAGACCTGCAGACATCTCCACCATGACTCACTCATGGGATTTTGTGTCTCAGGTGTGTTTTTTCTTTTTAATATCACAAGCCTTGCCTATGCACAGTTTTGGGACATGCCAGGCTGGACTTACCAAAAAATGAAATCAGGAGTCACTCAAGTTACAGCCCATAAACTGCCCTTGAAAGGTTTTACTGAGATGAAAATAACTCTTTTCTCTGGACCTCTCTCAAAAATTCCCTTTCCAGGAGCTAAGAAAAGGATTTTCCATCTTGAACACAGGAGACATGGCTTTTAAAATCAAGGGTCTTTCAATCAAATGATGCTAAACCTAAGAATAACGGGTGGAAGATTTTTGCTTTGTTTCTGACCCTCCTCTTGTCCCTAGGAGATTTTTGGTGATGGGAGAGTGTGTTCTAAAACACCTCTGAAGGGCTGTAACTTCAGAAAAGAGAATATGTGGATAAGAGTAAAGAGACACAGTGAGGCATAAATGCCACTCTGGACAGTGACAAGCAGAGTTGGCTCTGAGTGGGCATTTTAAGCCCTGAGTGCAAGGTCAGATCATGAGTTGTATTCAGTTGCCCCTAACTGAGATTTCAAATGAAGGCTTGGCTTGCCTTTTTGACAGTCATTCTGGATGCTTCTCAGCTCTCCCAGGTGGTGACCGGATTTCCTCCCTAAGCTCAGGAAGACCCATCCTCTGCTGCTCCCAGGACCAGAGACCCAGCAATGAGGGATGTGAGCCCTGCAGGGTCAAGGCAGCACACGTGTTCCATTTGCAAGTCTGTTTTATATATCCTTTGGGTTTTGTTCGTTTGTACATTTTTGTTTTCTGGGCAAGTTTCTATATGTTGTCAGGATATATACGCTAGCAAGCAAATCAGCACTTTATCCTAAGCATCCTTTAGAAGACTCATGGACGATTTCCCCTCTGCAAGAAGGAAAGAGCTCCAATGTGTTAGGAAACCTTAAAACACATTCTTTCTGAAGACCAAGTAAATTCCTTCAGTCCAGTTTATCACAGATGGGAGATCTGCGATACATCTACAAAGCACTTACAGAGCCTGCAGATCGTTACAGGGGATTGCTTAGAAGTGGGGGTGGAGGAGCTGAAGCAGAAACCTCTGCAGCTGTGTAGAACCCCACCCACCAACTCCCACAGCACCTTCAGGGCAGCTGAGCCTTCCAGAAATGTCTCCCGCCCCCAGCCATTTTTGACAGTTGAACTTGTGTAAGGATGAGCCGAGGGGTCCCTCTCCAGTGACTTCCTCCTACTTTTCTCCCCAGGAGCCGGGTTAGGTGGAGACTGGTCCAGGGTCATCAGAGTGGACACCAAAGCTCTACTTCACACACTGTCCACAAGAGCCAAACAGCCCTCCACCTGGGAATGCTCCAAGAGTCCCGTTGCTACCCTAAGGGAACATTCTAATTTAATGGTTGCCAAGAGCAACAGTCTTAGAAGTGTGGTTGCCAGCTGAGGTAGGAGAAGCTGTCTTCAGAGGTCGGGGGTGCCTTCAGGAAGTGATTCTCCAAATGCTAAGAGTCCACGCTGGGATCATAATCAAAGGGAAAAAAGATCTGAACTCTGAAGCTGCACTCTAGACTGCCTTAGACACGTTCGTTATCCGTTCAACCAACTGAAATCTGAACAAGTATAAAATGTTGGATACAAAAAGAAATAAAATGTGCAAAGAATAGCTATGCTCTGAGAGGGCTTTTAAAGGCACTAAGTCCCCACAATAGGCTGCAGAGGTGGTTGGAGTAAATGAGCTCTTTGGAATCCAGAAAAGATGCTTGTACAGTGAGAACAAGGTATATGAAGTGGGCTGCAAACAAGGAATTCACTAATTGTCTTTATTCAGAAAAATAGCACCCATTGGTACCCATGCCCTCATTACCCACCAGGGCTCAAGGATTCACATTAGTCCTGGAGAGAAGAAAATGTAACCCAGCTTTCTGCGTTGCTACATGGCCCACTAACAATCCGCCATCACAGCAAACTTCAGCTGGTGGATTTTAATTTTCCACCTCAGCTTCCAGACAACCTCAGGAAACTTGAGAGTGTTTACAGAAGCATGTAAATGTTAAATATCCTGGATGTGGTGAGAGGAGAGGCAGAAACCCAGGAGGAGAAAGGTCGGGGATATTAAGATAGAGGATGTGTATAGAGGGGAGCTGAGATACAAATCCAGAAGGAAAAAATGGAGTACTACAATATTATTTAAACGAACAGTGGTGATCAATAGAAATAAAATAATAATTAAAAAAGTAAGAGGAAGGGAAGCAGGTGATCATAATGTATGAATGAGTTAAACTTTTATCACATTGGAGCATCAACAAATAGTATCTAAATTTTTGTCAAGCAATTATTTTCAGTTGTGGAATTAAGAAACAGAACCACTGGAACAATGATTCAAAGGGTTTTCTCGAAGAGCCCAGAGTCTGAGAAGGATTGAGAGGGAGATGGTTGCATTTTGTAAAATCTTCAGTGCAGTATTGTTGTTCTGTGCATATGTATGAGAAGGTAACAAGACACACGAATTCTGAGGCCTGCCAGCTATGTGATTTAGACGAGTTTTTCCAAACTGTCCCTATCTCAGTGCCCTCATTGATAAGCTAGGACTAATAATAACGCTTGCCTGCTACTGTTTCCATCATTAAATGGCATGATGTAAATACAGCACTTAGTACAATGCTTAAGAGGAAATTCCCAATAAAGATTGGCTATAAATATATTTATTTTAATCATTGTTATCAATTGATAACTTGCTTTTATTCACCTAATGCACCATGAGCTATTCTACAAATGTAAACACAAAAATTAAACTCACTCTTCAAATCTTCAAAATAGCCCAAGGTATGGACTGCCAGAATTAGCCTTTTTTTTCAATGAGTTGAGTTGTACAATCATAAATGCATATAAAATAACAATATGGTATGCATTTGATCCTAAATTATAGTTACTCCAACATCGCCCACACCCCAGTCTCTTGATTCTTCCAAATTTGCCCCCTAAAATAGATATCAATGTCTATATATACATATATAAGATTGTGAATTTTCCAGAATTCAATGTCTGCTTAAGTATTATTTGACTTCAGGGCAGTGGGTAAAGAGCATGCTACATTGTTGATTGTCTCCCTAGACAATCAATGCTAGCCCTACTTTCCCTCCCTCTCCCTCCCTTTCCCCCCTTTATGTCTGCGGTTGCCCTAGATCATGTGTTGCTACGCCTTTGCTGGGTCTTTCACCCAAGCCTGGGTTTTGCTCTAGTCTCCACAAATGAGGGAAACAACTTATCCAAACCCCACCCATGAAGTTCACAGTCAGTATTACTGACCTTTTGAAAACTTCGGATGGTTCATTGTTGTAGAGGGATGACTGCACATGATGGCAAGTTTAGCATCTTCCCTGGCCTGTCCCATTAAAACCACCACCACCTTCAGGTTCTACCTATCAAAATTGGCTACAGACATTGCCCGATGTCCCCCAGGATCTCAACTAACAGGGCTCAAAACCCATCCTAAAGACTTCAGCCAACTTAGAGCCAAGTTTCTTGTCATCTTTATGGAACTCATTACAGGAAGACATAAAAAACACCACAGCCTCCATTCAGAAGTCACTCATCCGAAAGCCAAGGTCAAAGACACAGCTGTGTTGTGTCCTTCATCTAAAGTGCATTTTGTATGACATTATGGAAGAAATGAGAGGCATTTTTCAAGGAATAATGCCAACCCCTCTAAGCAAGCAAACCAGTGAAAAAACATTAGGCCACGATTATTCGTGCTCTCGTCTCCTTCTATCTCAGCTGATCACAGTTGTATTAAGTGAGATCAATGGATATAACATATATAACCAGCTGCTTTGGCATAAATAATGCTTGTTCTACCACAAATTATCTTCTTATCCAAGATCAACAGCGTTGCCACTATGTGCCAAATGACCCAGAGGAAACTAAGAAAGGCAAGCGACTCCATAGAGGCCCAGCCCCTTAACTTGGTACAAACTAAGCAGCAAATCCACATCCAGGTAACACCAGCTCAGAGTTTATCTTCGCCTATGGAAGGCAGCAAATATGTACAAGGAGAATTCCATAATCGTAAACAGCATTTCAACTCAGAGTTCTGTTGAGCAAAACTATTTCCATGTCTTTGGGAATAGCTTATAAGACTGATACGTTGCCAATGTGGTTTTAGAAAATTATATGAAATGAAAAACCCTGTCGAACAGATGTGTTCACAAGTCCCTGTCCGCACACCAGTCGATCTGCTTAATGAAAACAGAGCTATGGTTCAGAGTCAGCGCTGTCTCCTGTTACAGCGTTGTTATGTTAGCATCTCAGCGGAGGCAAGGAGGTGGAGAGGGATGCTAGCAAGGAAATTGTCAGAACCAGGGGTCAGGGACAGGATATCTCCAAAGTGGGAACCTCAATATATATGGAATAAAAGACAGATAAAAGTGAAGTGTTATTTTAAAACATAGCTAAACCAGGACAGAGAAACAAAATGTCTGCTTTATTTAGATAAATGAAATCAAGTAAATAACACGACCTCTGTGCTCCATCTAATAGGTTCCATTTAGATATAATTGGAATGTAACAAAGCTACTTCCATCTCGCTCAAATTCATTAAAATGAGATTTTACCAGTACTCAAGAGCAGCTCCCTCCCCAAAGTATCCTTGTACTGGGGGAATCTGAGGGCCAGCTAGCTTGTCTTCAGTGGCCACAGATGAAATTCTGTTTGATGCCCCTGGAAACAGTGATTTTTCATGATTGGTTATGGTTAAGATAATTAATAACTATTCCTACTTTGTCTCCAAATCAAGCAGGAATTTCTGCAGCAAAAACAATTCTCCATTTCATTTCTCTTAGCGTTCAGTGCTTTTTATATCTAACCCATGACACCCAGTGAGGCCTTGACCCAAGAATTTCACCACCAGCTACTACACAGCCCAGATCCCACCTACCCTCCATTCATCCTGAAACCACAAAGAAGGTCATTTTCACCCCACTAATAATAATGTCATTTTAAGGAAAGCCAGGAATTTAATTTTAGATGGTAGCAGAGAGGGTAGTAAAAATAAAAGTTAACCTTGAAAACAATAATATTGACACTCTTCAAGGACACAAAGAAGTAGGATAAAAATTCAATTTGTTCTTGCATGGCAGTCCTGCCTCAGAATTAGCAAAAGTGCTGAGATTTTACCAACAGCAACCCTCCTCCCAAGGCACACCACATCATTTTTCAGTTGAGTAACTGGGTATTCATTTCTTAAAATTACAAAAATTTTAGATTGTAACTTGGAAAATGCTTCTCATTAAAAGGAACGTAAAACAAATATTTTAATAAAACCTATCCCCTGAGACATTTCTGAAGGGTTGCTGATTCTGCATACCTCAGTTCAAATTAGAATGAATATCCACATTTTCATAGGTCTCTGAAACCATCTTTGATTGTAGTTATACTATTAGTTGCTTTCTAGTTCTTATTTAAAAAATAAATAGCAAACGCCTTGTCTGAATTTGCTGATGCCGGCAGTAATATAGTTCTTTTAAATTTAAACAGATTGATGCAGCTTGATTTACCTCTTCCCACTGGCTTTATTAAGAGATTAATATATGCATTGTCCTTTTATCATTTACAATGCACATTTATTATTTCACTTAATCTTTCCAATATGCCTGAGGGTTTGGTAATATTGTCCTCATTTTTTTTAGTGAACTAATTGGGTGTTGGAGAAGTAAAGGAATTTTGATCAACTGAAAAGTGATTCAACTTGGATTTTGCGGGGCCAGCAGTTTTTTATAGGGTACATCTTATCCTTCCCACACTCAAAAATACACTCATATGTTTCATTTCACAGACTTACTATATGTGATGTGTTTGATACATTTTTCAGATGCTTGGGGAAATTGATAGACAATTTTCTTGTCACGGTCCGTAGTCTTTGTTTGCTTGTTTAATAGATTGAGTTGCCATTTCATTTGAAGGTTAGATGCTGTAGACTGGGGACCCACTGAGTTTCGCAAGGACATACCCACCTCCTCAGTCCCCAGTGGACCTAGCGTCAACAGCACTTTTTATTTTTAGTCCAAATAACAAATATGCAACATCTTAAGGCCTGCTCTGCCCTCAGTTTCAATCAATTGATCAAATAAGGCTTTCTTCATTTCATTTTTTAGAGTTTTTGGAAGACGGCTTAGAATTATTGTTTTGACTGCTACACTGGGGTTATTTGAGAATGTTTTAAATATACATATTAATTTGAAATGAGCTATTGCTTAGCATTTTTGCATCCCTCCAACATTAGATTTCACTTCTACTTTGCAGACAAATTCTAAATGAAAATATCCTACTAAATTATCTAGACCTTATGGATGATACTGACGCAGAATGATACACGGCAGGCTCCATCAAGAGTGCTCCTCGCTTGATGGGGCTGGAGCAGTGGCTCAGTGGTGACGGTGCTTGCCTGGCATGTGTGAGGATGTGAGTTCAAACCCAGCACCATGTACACAATGAAGTGTCGAAGCAACAAAAAGCCACATGAAGAACTAAATAAAATTGATTCTCTCTGTCTCTCTCATTCTCACTGTCCCTCTCTCTTAAAAAAATAAAAAGTGAGACTCAAGCAAGCATCAAGGTCAAGTACACATAAGCTGGGACCAGACTGCTTAGATGGCCATCTGGTCAGCTATTTTAACTAATGCAGAGAATTTGGGCAAATTTCTGAAACTTACTGTGCCTCAGTTTCCTATCTGTAAAAATGGGTATCGTGATAATAGCTCTTATCTCATTTGGTTATTGTGAGAATTGAGTCAGCAAAGGTCTTGAACACTGAAAAGCAACCGACACATAATGCTGTAGATGATAACAACTATTATGGCTTGCATGCCAGGCGGCCCCCAAAACCTCATGGGTGAAACAGTGCGAGAAGGCTAACGGCGCAATGATTGGGTTAGGAGAGCCTTGGCCCAGTCAGTGAATTAACCCTCTGGTAGGGATTATCTGGGTGGTAACTGAGGGTGTGGAGGGTGTGGCTGGAGGAGGGAAGCGTGTCTGTTGGATATATGTCATATGTGTCCCATGGAGTGTCTCTCTGCCTCCTGGAGCCTTGACCCACTTCCCTCTAACACACTCTTCCACCATGATGCTCAGCCTCACCTCCAGTCCCAAGGAATGGAGCCAGCTGTCCACGCACTAACACCTCCAAAACCATGAACCCTCAAAATGAACTCTTCCTCCTAAAGTTGTCCTGATTAGGTTTTTTAGTCACAGCAGCAAAATGGCTGACTAACACAATTACTATCACTGCAAAAAGATCTATCTCTTGAAAATTCAAGGTCATGATATTGAAAGCAATATCATGATTAAAACACTCTGATTGCTTTTTCCTCCTGATTTCTAAGGTTTCAGGTTAAGGCCCACCCAAAGACAGCCCGTAGATCAACTCTGGCCCTTAGTTTTGTATAACCAGAAAGCTAAGAGGCTTTTCCATTTTTAAATAGTTGAAAAAAAAATTAATATTTCATGACATGTAAATGGTATGAAATGTATGCATTGGTCTCCATAAATAAAGTATAACTAGAATCCAGCAATGGTCATTGGTTTAAATTGTTTCTGCAGCTGCTGTCATTACTACTAGGCCAACATGTGTAGTAGTGGCATAGACCACACAGCCCACAAAGCCTGAAACATTTATTGCTTGGCTCTTACAGGAAAAGCTTGCCAACCCACATAATTCATGATCAGGGTGTGTGCTATATAATTCAGAGCAATTCAGAAAATAGAAGGAGATGCGGAGAGGTCCTGAAAGGAAAAATCCTATTCAGGCAAATCACAAGGTAAAATGCAATTGCTCAGGATTGTTCCTTCTAAGGAGTTCTAGAAAAGGTATGGCGAAGAAGTCCATTGAAACCGCAGGCAATACTAAATTTGACATATTCTGTGACATTTGATTATTTGCACTAATCAAGAATTTTTTGCATTCACAGTATCAATGCCCAGTTTTATTATAAAACTTTTGCACATCAGCTAACCATGTACAGGAAACTCCAAAGCAGTCACCTTGTTCTGCTAACCTGAGTGTTTTTCCCTTCGTTCCAATGCATTGCATTTTATTACTCCCTTTAAAAGTCAAAATTTGAATATGAAAACTTAAAGATTAACCGTGAAATAAGTTCACTTGCCTATCACTTTCTCATTTGTCTCTACGGTTCTCATTTCCCCTGGATAGAACTTACTCTTTCTTTTCTCAGTAGCAATAAACCTATATGTAATCTTCTCTCAAAGTTATTTTTTAGCACTTATTACTAAACTGCTCAGGTTTAGAATTTGCCTGTGGTGATAACATCTTCCCCAACGTCTTCCCACTGTTCCTAGCTTCAGTTTTACTTGTCACTGATAAAATCGTAAGATTTCAGTGAGGCAGAGTTGAAGAATGACAAAATAGAAAATTCTGTTCTTATCTATAATTTTTACTTTATTTCAAAGGCTTTGTTTCTTTCTTATGATTTTAATAAAATTACTTCTTCCTAAAATCCTTTCCACTTACAAGTTTGTAGAACGATGATCGCTTTGGTTAGATTGGGACCAGGTAAGCAGTGGGACTCGGGATTTTAACAGTGGTGTGCCACCAGTTGAGCAGAGGAAGGTCACCAGACACCTATCGGTTCCCTTTCTTCATCTGTGAAATGGGATCATCCAAGGAGATGGATCTTCACTCCCACATCATGACTCTAAATTCCTTTTTATTTTATTTCATGTGTGTGTGTGTGTGTGTGTGTGTAGTTTTTACAGGGATTGAAGCCAGGGCACTTAGCCACTGAGCCACACCCTCAGCCATTTCCTTTTTATTTTGAGACAGGGTCTCACTGATTTGCTTAGGGCCTCATGAAGTTGCTGAGGCTGACTTTGAACTTGCGATTCCCCTGCCTCAGCCTCCTGATCGGCTGGGGTTAAAGGCGTGCACCACCATGCCTGGCCTAAATAACTCTAAGTTCTAAGATTCTTCTATTCACAGTTCCTGTAATTGTTCAGTCTTTCCAAAAGCTGCAGTTTCTAATGGGGGATGCAACCATTTTTTTCTT
>PVKS010019867.1:0-37730 GCA_004027875.1 Aplodontia rufa | reverse complement strand
CGTTTTCTGTAGAAATTAGTCTGTTATTAAATTCTTGCAGGGTTCCTTTCATGTCATTGACTGCAGATTTTAGCTCTGTTACTTCTTTCATGAGTATGTCTATTTCTTTGATAGTAGTTTTTCATCTCTTGAGTCTTCTCACTTAGTCCCTTCATTATATCTTCTTTCAATTCATTGTTCCTTTTAGTAATCGGATCAACAATGATGTTTTCAAGGTTTTCATGTCAGTCCCTATCACTTGCATCCTTTTCAGGGGAGTTGTGGGCTTGAGGCAAACCTTTGCTAGTTTGATTCTTCATTTTTGAAGAGCTTCTTCTGGATCTCTGAATTGAGAATCGCTGTGGGAAAGTTAGGCAGTTCTCCAGGTGGTTTTTCTTTGCAAGTCAAATGATTGGATCAGCCACTACCTCTTTGATGATCACCTTCTTCCAGATGCTGCTTCTGCCAGGGTCCTCATTTTGCTCCACCTTTTGAATCCAGGCTCAAGGTAGTAAATCTGAATCCAGGTTGTCTTGGGCACCTTCCAGTCCAGGACCAGAAGAGGCCTGGGCCAGAGGCTGCTCCAGGCAGGGATGCTGCTCTGATCTGTCATAGGCATGTGGTGGGGCCTGGTTGCAGGTTTAAGGTTGCAAATTTGAACCCACCAAAATGTAGTCCTACCTTCCTGCAGTACTCAAATAGGACTCATTAGGAATGTGGGCATAGGTAGGCGGGGCTGCTCCAAGAGGAGAACCTCTCCTGGTTGGTCCTGAGCAGGGGTGCTCCCAGTGGGGGTCCTACTGGTGGTGTCCTGAGCACCTTCTGGCAGGACTCTGGATATCTTCTTGTAGAAGAATTAATGTACACTGTCTTGTCACATGATACACATAAATACCACCAAGATTATACTAATGACTTAAATGTAAGACCTAAAACTGATAAACTACTAGAAGGGAACAGAGGAGAAAACTCTATGTGTTGAAACCTTGAAATCTTCAATAGTTACCCAAAGAATAGACAGCCAAAGCAACACAGAAATAACTTTTGTGCAAACTCATCAGCTTCCACCCCCATACCCCTCTAAAAAATAGTGGAACCAAAGAAGGGGACAGACAGGGAGTAAGAAGGGATGGGAAAAGGGAGGAAATAAGGAGAGAAGTTGGCCAAATTTTTCTGTGCTATATATGAATATATTAGGGTGAATTCCACTTTTATGTGTATCTAGAAAATATAAATAAATAAATAAATAAATATAAAAAGACCAGAAGAGTGGAAGAAGGGGAAAGATGGAGGGAGCAGGAGAGGAATGAGGAAACACTAGGGTTCAGTTCCTGCTATAAAAACAAAAATTAAACAGGAAATCCTTGCATGTGGATGACTCTTTGCATCAAAACATCAAGTTAAAGGAATCAGGCTAAAGAACAAAAATACCAAATGAGCTTGCTTACTTATACATGGATCTGGAGAAGCAGAACTGATAAAAACTTAGAAGAAAGGTAACTATCAGAGGCTCAGGGATAGAGGATTAGGTAAATGATCAAAATATGAGGATGAAAAATGTCAATAGATCTCTTATATATCACAATCAGTTAAATAATCAATCACAATAAACTGAATAAAGGGAGATAGAGCATACAGTCTTAAAATTATTTTCAAATACATATCTGATAAGTATACAATATCCAGGCAATGTAATGGATTTTTATCCCAAAAAATTACAATCTGAACAATTCCTAAATAAAAATATTTACTAGGACATTTCTCCACAGAAGATACATAAGCTGCCAAGAAGCACCCCCCAAAATGCTTACTGACTCTCAGGGAAAAGCAAATAAAAAACAAAATGAGTACTTCACAGTCAGCTTTTTATAAAATTTGAAATGATAAGTATTGTGAAGGATGTTAGATAATAGAACCTTCACTTGTTAGGATGTAAAATGTGCCAGTGACAATGAAGTAAATTTTGTCAATTTCTCAAAAATTTAAACCTGCAATTACCATATAGCCTAGCCATCCCACTCCTGTTTATATTATCTAAACAACTAAGAGCTACAGTTATCACTGTACAACAATGAGAATTGTTTAATAGTAATGACTCATTAGAAGGCACTTAAGTTAACCACCATGGCTGTGACATCACAAAACTATAAAAACACCATCACATATACAGTCTATCATTTACCAAAACATTAGACATACAAAACATGATTGCACTCACGTATTTAAATGTGTATGCATATCCTTAGAGGTGCTACTCAGAAAAGTTAAAAGATGAAAATCCCCCAAAGGATAAAAGCATAAACAACTGTGGGGTGCACATAATACGAAGTGCTATTCAGCCACAAAATGGAATACATAGCTGACATTACTGAGTAAAACAGCCAGAAGGAAGGAGGTAGATGAGGAAGGAGGTCCTGAAGGAACAACAGATGGAAAGAAAGAAGATAAAAAAGAAAAATCAAGGATCATAAGCAACAAAGTAACATCTCAGGGTCACCCCAAGCATTCTATCATATGAATCATATGAACACTCCGACTTTCAAAACTAGATTACAGTTTTCATGTTCAAAATCCAACCACTGCTTTTGCAAAAAGTAGGATAGCAAAAGTAGGTGAATGTGATCAGGTTCATTTCTAGTTACAGTGATTCTGATATCAATCTTTCCTTCAAAAATGTAAGGGAAAGGAAGTATTTCTAATAAACTTTTCTGGATACATGTACAGTGGCAGGCATAGTCTTGGCATGGTAAATGCTTTGAGCAGATGAATTTGATTCTATTTCTTCAACAGAAAATGGAATGCATTCATATTATGGTGAACAACATTAATATTCAATCAATAGTTTTTCAAGAAAACATTTCCATGCTTGATGTCAGTTCTTTATGTAAATTGGGAAATCTCATAAATGCATATAAGAAAAATGACCAAAATGACTTATCAAGATATTGTCTCAAAAAACAAAAAACAAGGGGCTAGAGCAGTAGCACTGCGGTTATGGCACTTGTCTGGCAAGCGCGTGTATGAGTTCAAATCCCAATACCGTGTACACAATGAGGTCTCGAAGTGAAATGAAGGCTAAGTGAAAAACTAAATAAAAATTGTTTTTCTCTCTTTCTCTCTCTCGCTTTCTTCTCACTGTCCATCTTGTAAAAAAAAAAAGCAAAAAGAACTCTGAGGAATGATATTGGCCAAATTACCTTGGTAAAATATGTGCATTTATGAATCTGTCATGATAAATTCCACTATTAGGTATAGCTATACTGTAACAAACAAAATATGGAAAGAATTAAAAAATAAAAGGACTAGGGTTGTTGCTAAGTGGGAAAACACTGCTGGGTTCAATCTACAGTACAATTTTAAAAAAGAATAGAAAAATAGGAAATTTATAAAATATGCGATTTTATGGAGTACGAATGGGGAGAAGAATTAAAAAGGAATTACCAAAAGAGCTGTTGGGGAGAAATATACACAAAAATATGAAAAAATCATGCGAAATAGAATAAATAAATATGTATTTTGAGGAAGAAAAAGGACAAGGATATTTAAATTCAAAACATTTGTGTTTAGGGAAGGAAATTTCCTTTAGTTCTGAGGGCAGTGGTCCTTCAAAGGCCAGAGCTTGCTCTGCTAAGGAGTCTGCCCAGGGCTCCCTTCACATCATTGTTTCTGAGGCTGTATATAAAGGGATTAAGCATGGGGGTGACCACAGAGTACATGACAGAGGTGATTGAGTGTCTCTGGGAAGCATGGGTCATGGCAGAATTCAGGTAAACCCCAAGTGCTGTTCCATAGAACAAGGAGACCACGCAGAGGTGGGACCCACAGGTAGAAAATGCTTTATACTTGACCACAGAAGAGGACATCCTCAATAAGGAGGAGACAATCTGCAAGTAAGAGAAGAGGATCCCAATCATAGGAAACAAACCCATCAGGGCAGACAACACATTCATAACGATATAATTGACATGGGTATCAGAGTTGGCTACATTGAGAATCTGAGCCAGTTCACAAAAAAAATGGGGGATTTCAGTACCTACAGAGAAGGTCAGCCGCTCCAGAAGTAGAATATGAATCAGGGAGACACAGACCATGATGAGCCAAGACGTCAGAATCAGAATGCCACACAGCAGGGGGTTCATGATGGCTGTATAGTTCAGGGGGTGGCAGATGGCCACAAAGCGGTCAAAAGCCATCACAGTCAGGAGAAAATTGCCCATTCCAACAAAAGTAGTGAAAAAATACACCTGTGTGAGGCACTCTACATAGGAGATGGCTTTACTCTGTGCCTGGATGTTCACCAGCATCTTCGGGACTGTGGTGGAGATGAAACAGATGTCAACAAAGGACAGGTTGGAGAGGAAGAAGTACATGGGAGTGTGGAGGTGGGTGTCAGAGCTGACAGCCAGTATGATTAGCAGGTTCCCAAACACTGCTATTAGGTACATGGACAGGAACAGTCCAAAGAGAAGGAGCTGCAATTGAGGATCATTTGAGAGGCCGAGTAGGAGGAATTGTGATACAGATGTATGGTTCACTGCTTCCATGTAGCTGTTGCAATTTCTAGAGAGGGAAGTAGAAGCAAAATTTAATGAACAATCAACTGGAACTTCAATTAATTATCATTGCACAACATCACCCTAGGGGCGAATGTCCTCATTCCCTATTAAATTTGCCAGTGAGTGTGAATTACTCACCTAAGTGGCCATCAATTCCTCTGTTAAAGGTGTGATCATTCAGACTTTCTTTAAATAGAAAAGGTGTCTTTATTTTATTATCTGCTTGCATGTTTTAATTCTCATTTTTACACCTATGCATATGAGATAAGGCTTCCTCCATGTGACATATACATAAGAATTTGGGAAATTCCTCATCATTTTCTTTGCAATGTTCATAATTCTTCATGCTATAGCTCTATAATTCTTATTGGGCATGGATTATTAATCCATATAAATTTTATGCTATGAATTGAAACTTCATACTGAGGTGATAGTTCTCCCCCCTTTTTTTCTTTCTAAATGTGGTTATTTCTATGACATTGTTTGTGAGGATAAGACTCTCAGTAAATGCTTGCTATAAATAAATGCCATACTTCTTATGTTAATGTTACTTTAAATTTCCTCCTTTATGATGTTGTGTATCTATAAGTATCCCAACATACAAGATAGAACTGTAATTTTAAAGCAGTGTTCTGGAGTTAGACTTCTTGGATTTGAGTTTTGCTCCACTCATATTTAATCCTTGTGATGCAGGGAAAGTTGTATAAACTTTTACCTAACAGCTCTTTACCTCTAGAGCTGAGGTTCTAAGAATTCGCTCCATGGTGGCAATGAATAATGTCTTTAAAGGAGGCCATGTAATGTTTCTACTGTGATTCCTATGTCATATAATGGTCAATTCATAAGTGCAATTTCTGCTCATCCACTCTCAATAAACCTGTCTTCAAGGCTATCCTTTGATATTATCTCTCTGAAGCTTCATTCATCATTATGGATGGAATTCATTTCATTATAAGAAACAGTGTTTTAGGTATTTCCTTAGACTGCCATCTGCACTTCGAATTAATGAAGATCCCTCTGGTTCCTTCTTTCAGAGAATGCCTGTTCGGTGAACTCTTCTGAGAGAAGAAGCAAGTGACCCACACTACTTATTAAATCAAATATAAGGCACTGATAATATTGTGTGCTTCTGAGAGGGGTTCATGAGTGAGCCTACATTATATTAAAATCTGTCATCATTAATAGCCAAATACACCCAATAAATTTAACTAAGATATTAAAAAATAACATGAACCCATTCATTTAATTTAGAAAAATAAAGGGCAAACTTGAGATTTAAAAGTGAGTATTTCTATTTTCCATGACAAAAGGTGCTAGCTTTTTGAATGCTTAGAGCATAAATCAAGACAGAAAAAAAATCACTGATGACAAATTTAGCCTGTGAAGGTGGATATCAGTCTACCCTGCAATAGCAATGTTTGAACTGAGAGGAAGCAATGGTCATTGTTAATGAGGTAAGTAAGGAAAGGAGAAACATTCTAGGCTGTGAGGTCAGAAAGTGCATCTGCCCTGTCATTTGGTGACCCAGAGCAAGAGGAATGTTGGATGCAAATGAGGAGGATCACAGTATGTGAGCCCTGTGGCCCAGCTTCCAGCCACCTTCCTTTATTTTACCCTCACACTGGTAAATTCATGCTCTTTTGTGGATCTTGGGTGGTGACAATTTTGTTTCCTCATTTTCCTTTCAAGAGAAAGGTGCCTGTCACACTGTAGGTGCTGAACAAATACAAATCTTTAAAGTTTGACAGCATCAAAACCAAATGTCTGGTGTAACACAAGAGAAAACTTCCAAATTATGCTTGAATATAAGCCAGAATTGAATAAGGAGTTTAAAAAATATATATTTATATGCTTTTAAAACATAATGCAGGATCTAAAATTACAAATACTATGGGAACAGAACCCGGTTTAAGGTAAATGTGTTTGTTTACATACATTATTATAAAACTACTCAATTTATAATAGTTAAATTATGGAAACAACCCAGATGTTCCTCACTGGATGAATGGATCCAAAAACTGTGGTATATATGTACCATGGAGTTCTACTCAGCAATTAGAAACAATGATATTGCAGCCTTTGAAGGTAAATGGATGGCTATGGAAGAAATTATGCTGAGTGAAGTCAGCATAACCAAGAGAACCAAGGGTCAAATGTCTTCACTCATCTGTGGAGGCTGGAGCTGGACACTGGCTATTGAGAGAGGAGGTCAATTCTCATGTTTGAAATCTGGATAAGGTGTAATGACATACAGCCTAAGGCATTTGTAGAGATGTATTGGGAAGGAGGGAGGGAGGGATAAGGGTGGGTAATGGGGGTGCTCTTGGGGGTAAATCTAATTTTCAGAATTTTTATATATATATATTATATTATTTTGTTAGAGTCTTGTTTCATTGTTCAACAAATAAATTTCTTAATAAAAATAAGAGGAAGACAGAGGAAGAAAGAGAAATTTTTATTTATTTATTCATCTTTTTTTTTGTTTTGTTTTGTTTTTCTTATACTTAGTTGTGTATACGATGCTGGGGTTTGAACCCAGTTCCTTATACATGCCAGGCAAGTTCTCTACCATTGAGCCACTTATCCATCCCCATATTAGAGGAATTTTAATAGCCATTACCATGGGGAGCAGTTACAGCAGAGGCTGTTGGAAAATGATGGTATCAAAGATAATCACAAAACTTGATAATGAATGATTTTGTCATTCCACATCTGACAGAATGTGCTTATATTAAAACGCATCAGTATTTGCGTAAAATTCATAAACATGTCAAGGCAGTCTCTATCATCTTCAACTTTCAATGTTTTCCTAAACATATTGAGTTGGTAACGAGATGAGGTAATTGATATGAGTGTTGAACACCAGAAATAATTAAATTAGTGGTGGATACAGTTGGAATTTGAGTCAAAATGATATCTAGAACAACATAGAACTAATAAGAGCTATCAGTAAGGCAAATCTGCTAGTAAAAATAGTGGGGAAATAATAAAATACAATCAACATTGGAACAAAATAGACCTTACCTCATCCGTAATAACTCTTCAGTGAGTAGTTAATAAATAAATAATAGGTTGGAGTAAATCTGACAGAAGCCTGCAATTTTAGCAGAGAATTTGGAGATTCTCTTCTCCCCAAAATAATCTGATCATAGAGAGACTATACATTTCAGAAAATGAGAAAAAGAGACAGAATATCTGGAGGAGATAGGCCTTAATGGAAACGAAGTGCTTTCGATGTATAGGAACTTACTCCTCATCCCCCACAGACCGAATAAATAAGGATCATTCATATTCTCAATATTCTAGAGGTAAAACCTAGTACCCACATTTCCTCCTGTTTCGTTCTTACTCCACCACCCTCACGGAGATACACCACCTCTCTCAGATGTTGTCATCAAAGCTTTCTCTTCTCCACCATCTTTGCCTGGGAAGCTCTCTTGACTTTTTACAGAGGCTGAGATAAAAGAATTAAAGATGAGAAACCAGACAGGCAAGCTTACTTTAAAATTTCTAATATCAAGGTTTGAATTCTCAGGTTTCCTTATTAACTAAACTGTTCTATTGTCTTTCCATCTTCCAAACAGTTCATCTCCCATGAGCCATGAGGTACAAAGGAGATGCCAAGATAGAAAATTTTTAGTAAGCTTTTTGTTCATGTAGGCAATGGGGAAAATTTGTCTATATTTTTCAGGAACATATCTTCATTAATGAATAAAAAATCTGTTTCATAGGTCTCTTGAATTATTCCTCATATTTAAATTAATTTTTACCCCTTAACCAACATTTTCCCAGCATCACCTATTTATCACACCCTACTAACTACTATTCTATTTCATTGATATTAACTTTTAAAATGTCAAAAAAGGAATGATCATGTAGTGTTTATCTTAATGTGCCTGAGTTACTTTGATTTCTAAACATTTCTCCATTTCATCCATGTGGTTGGAGATTACAATTTCTTTTTTTATTGTGTACACATACTGCATTATTTAATCTGTGGATTGGAAGTTAGATTAATTATATGTCTTGGCTATTTTGAATAGTACTAGAAATCTTGGGAAAGCAGGTATCTTTTCAAGATAACTCATTTATTTACCTGAATTGTACCCACAGTGATGAATCAGAGAGCTCCTGAACTTCATCATGCTGAAAATAAAGCAACCCCCTGGTGTGAAGGGGCTACAATCACACTTTCTCTGACACTGTCTGTGATTTAGTATAGCCTAGTTAAATGTACATGCAAATCACTTGGCTGTTGTGTTTGTAAATTATAACCACTTCTGTGGGATTCATGGAGAAGCAGTCTAGCTGTTTCTCCTTATCGTGATAAAACTGCAAGACATTCATTTTTCCTTCTCTATTGTTCACCTATTTCTGATGTGTACCATAGGCCAAATTCAGTCTGCCAGGAATCAAGGAACACAGCTGGAATTCTGTGACCACATAGGCTGCTATAACACTGGTGCTTACACCAAGCCTCATAGCCAATGTGGATGACATAATGCTGGGGAATGCCCTGTGCCCATAGCTGCTATCACTGAGGTTTATCTGTAGCTCAATGCCACTGTGGTCACATGGTAGTAATGCAGATTGTAGATCAAGTATACCTTCCAAGAGGAAGAGTTTCACCCTTGGTCCTCAGGTGTCTGTGGTGATTCAGTTAATGGGAACCTGCCTTTAATAATGGGCTATGAAGAACTCAGCTCAGACCTAATATTATAATTCAAGGCAAAGTTCCAAGCTTTCTTCCCACTCTTATCCCAAAGAAGATGGTACCTGCCTTTGTGTCCTGCACTGCCAAGGTTTGCTTGATGGAGATTAAATTAAATTTCCCTTTTCCCCCATATTAGATATTACTATTTCTATGTTGTAATCAGTACTGTGATCTCTTGATTTACTTAACTCTTCTGCAGGTCCTTTCCTACATGGATAATTATTGAACCAGTGAAACCTATTTGTCCCCAATACATTCCCTAAGACATTTCAAGAACAGATTCCTGTTTTACAATTTGGCTTGCCAGAAATATAAATGCCACAAGAATGTGACCAATGAGAACTTCTTCATCATGAATAGACATTTGATTTGGGAAGGATTTCCCTAAAGAATTTGAGCTCATCACAGAAGTAAAAGACCATGAATAGGATTATATCAACTATAATCATTAATCTCCCCTGTATTTCTATAAATCTAATTGCCCTCCTTGAAATAACTTTTAGACAGGTAGAGCTTTGGAATATATTATTTCACTGCCACATGGATATAATTAATGATGTGATTCACAAACACATTTAATGAACTTTCCAAGAATATACTCAACACAAAGGAAGGAATCTGGAGACCTACCTCACATAGTGTATAGTCAAAATAAAACTTAATAATTTAAATATTTTAGAATAGGCCTGAATATAACATCTTTACCTTGCATTTTTAAATTAATACTAAATGAGAAAAAATAAAAAATGCAAAGTTATGTTGCTTTCAAATAAAGTAATAGTCTTATGTGTATCAAGACACAGTATCAAAGAAATGTAATAGGAGCAATGCAACAGGATAGTTAGCCCAGAAATTAATCTATCAATTTATGGATAAATTCACAATCAAATGATTTTTTATATTGGTATCAAGGACTCATGATTGGGAGAAAAACAAGTAGTGTGTTCATCCAATAATATTATGAAAAATGGACATCCACAAAAAATGAATTTAGAGCATTTTGTTAAAACATACACATGAAAATCACTATGAAGGAATTAGAGATTCCAAAGTAAGACCTGAAATTATAAAAGTTCTAGAAAACAACTAGAGAAAACACTATGCTGTTGGTTGAGGCAATGATTATTCACATGTATGCCCAAATGAATAGGAAAAAATATATTTCCTTAAAATAAACAGTTTCCCTTTAGCCAAGGAACAATCTTCAGAAAAAAAGAGCCTGCCTACCAACTGGACAATACGTTTGGACACCATACATTGGATAAGTGGTCAACATCCAAAACATTTGAGCCTCATTCAATCCAATAGTGAGAATAAAAATAACTTGACAAGGAGCAAAGGACTTTGTGGAGGACATGCACATCAGCAGTAGATCAACATGCACTTAGACAGTCTGAAGGTCATTGAATGACCTGATCAAACTTTGACTTGTTGAAAGTAGCTGGTCCTATCAAGGCAGATGTTCTTTCCTATGGGCAGCAACAATCTTTTGAGTACCCTGCTTCACAAACATCCTTCAAGATTAACTGCCTTAGCTTTGAAGTCCCAGGAGGTCCCTTCTTATCTTTTAGGGCTCCTAAACTTACTACATATTACCCTTAATAAAAGCAAAAAGAGGAAAATTCTATGGGCTTCACTTTCAGTGTGGTCTCTTGGTCTCTTTGAATTAATACTCTGTCTGCATCATTCTTTCCCCACAAGTACAAGGCTCAAAACCAACAAGTGATACCTGAACAGGGACACTTGGAAAAGAAAGAGGGTTTGAAAGCCAAGGAACCCAAAACTGATTGGATCTTCACAGCAAACCAGAACTAATTGAGAATTCTGTATCCTTGGGACTTTTCAAGTCAGGATAACAATGAAGCATTTATTATCTGCAGAACTGAAACAATATATTAAGGTTTTTTGACATCTAGATAAGGTAGTGGGTTAAGTAGAATGCATTTAAGTCAATTTAACAAATAATACAGGATTAACAAATAATACCAATTTGGGGAATGGAAGACAGCTTCAGATTATAAATCTGCTTACACAATTCATTAGAAAATGAAGTGAAATTATACCCCTGAGAACAATATGTAAATTGTATTTGAGAAAAATTATCTGTCATTGTTATGTGTTACATTCAGGGTTGAGGCTGTCAGTAAATGAAGAAATCAATAACAATTAAAAAAAATAACATTGTTTTCAAAAGCTATAGCCAACAAAAGATGCTCCATTAAAACATGGTAGTCCTTGAGTTAAATTCATGAACATTATGAGCATATAACCTCAAACACCTTTATATTCCTGCAATTTGAATTGGTTGGTAATATGAGAAAAGGAAATTGGAATGTATGTTAAATGTCAGAAATAATTACACTAATGGCAGATGTGGTGTGGACCTTAAAGTTAAATGATCACCATTCCAATACAGAACCAATAAGTGCTATGGTAAGCAAAATCTGCCATAAAATGGTTAGGGACTGTAACAGAACATTACAACCAACCTTAGAACAAAATCATAGATCCTCAGTGAGTACTAAGCAAAAATTGGATGCAGGAAATTATACAGAGGGAGAGTGAGGAAGAGCTGGATAAGCTCCAGAAAAAAGCTCTCTTTTCAAAAGAGAGGCTTGGAATTCCAGAGTGAAAAAGGGAAACAGAAGAATATCTAGAAAAGAACAACTCAGTGGAAACTAAAGTGCCTTAAAATTAAGGGACTTCTGGGGCTGGAATAGTGGCTCAGCAATAAAGTGCTTGCTGAGGACCAGGGTTCAAAACCCAGCACTACATACATAACTAAGTGTTGGAGAAACTAAAATCATATAAAAATAATAAATAAAACTGATACCCCCATTAGAATATAAAAATAAGTGACTTCATTTCCCTAGGCTGAGGAACACGAAACATTACTGTTCTTGTCATTTATAAGATAAAATCCAGTTCCCACCTTTCCCCCCCTTTTTTTCCTTCTTACTTTACCAGTGTCACTGGGACACACTGACTGTCTCTCCAGCAGTTGTCACTGAAGTTTTCTCTTCTACACATTCTCTTCGTGGGAAACCCTCTGATTTTACACAGAGGCAGAGATTGGAGAACTACAGGTGCTGACCACAAGAACACTATTAAATTTTCTCCTGTCTCAAGGTTTTAAATCTCAGAGGAACTCATTAAATAAATTGTTCTATTCTCCTTCCACTCTCCAAACCATCCAGCTCCCTGCGGTAAAAGGAGATAGAGTAGAAAATTTCAGTTAATTTTGCATCTGTAGAGGTGGTGGCAGGGTGGGAGATGGATTCTTTTTATGCTAGAATAATCTCTTTCTCTTTGGTTGAATTTAAAAGTAGATATCCTCTAAGGAAGCATAAAATTAATTTTATTTTTAATTTTTTAATTTTTAATTTTTATTTGTTAAACATGGCCTTACAGTTAGGAGGGATTCATTGTCAAACAATAAAGGACAAAAGTATAATGACAGAATAAGCCAAGGCTGGTGCCAGTCCATGGTTTACCCCCCTTGGGTTCCCATGGTTCCATGTTTCCCCCTACTTAACTCCCAAGTTAATTGGACTTCTCCTGGAAGTTGGAGGTTCCCCTCTGATTAGATTCCCCCATACTACCTCCCTCTGGTCTACTTGATGTCCTTCCTGTTCCCTTCCCTCCTCCCTGCACCGCTCCCTACATCCCCCAGGAACTTAGGCAAGGTTCTCCATGATCATGTAAAAAGTCATACATGTTGAGGTAGTTGTTAGATTAGCCATCTATCATACTGTTCTCGCTTGTATTCTAGGGAAGCATAAAACTTTTTAAGGAACTAATCCCTCCTATCTTTCTTCACCATTATCCCCTTCCTCTACTCTCTTGGTCTCTCTTCCATTTTCATGACTTTCCCTCTTTCCCCTGTTCTTTTCTCTAGTTTGTACATATCAGATAATACATGTAACCCTGGACTTTCTGAGTTTGACTCATTTCACTTAGCATCCTCTTCTCCATATATATCCATTTAGCATCAATTTATATAATTTCTTTCTTCTTTATGGATGAGTACAACTCTATTGTGTGTGTGTGTGGACCATATTTTCTTTATTCATTCATTTGTTGATGGATACCTGAACTGGTTTCATAATTTGGCTATAGTGAATTGTTCTGTTATAAGCATGGATATGCATGTATTGCTATCAATTGGTAATTAATCCTTTTGGAAAAAATACCAAGGACTGGTACTCTTGGGTTATATGGTGATTCCATTCATTTTTTAGGGGGGTGGGAGACATCCATACTGATTTCTATAGTAGTTGTATTAATTTAAAATTCCACCAACAAAGTATGTCTTCCTTTTTCCAATATCTTTGCCAGCATTTATTATTTGTATTCTTGGGGACTGTCATTCTAACTGAAATGAGATGAAGTCTCAGTATAGTTTTGATCTCTATTTCCCTGATGACTAAAGATATTGAATATATATTTAATGTCATTTTTAGTTCTTCTTTTGAGATGTAAATTTTTCTGTCCATTACTTGATTGGGTTAATTTTATTGGTGTTTTTTGAATTCCTTATTTTTCTAGAAGAGAAGATGGCCAAATTTTATCCATTCTTGTTTCCTTTGCTGTGCAGAAACTTTATAATTAAGTCTCAATTTTGTTTCCTGGGCTTTGGGAGTCCATTGAGAAAGCTATTGCCTATGGCAATTTGCTGGAATATTGACCCTATATTTTCTTTTAGCAATTACAAAGTTTCCATGTTAATTCCTAGATTTTTGATATACTTTTAACTAACATTTGTTCAGGGAGATATGTAGAGATCTAATTTTATTCTTCTACAAATGGGTATTTGGTTGTCCCAACACCATTTATCAAAAAATCTGTCTTTTCTCCATTGTGTTTTTGGCACCTTTGTGAGGTAATGGATAACTGCATCTGTTTGGGCTTGTGTTTGTCTCTTCTAACCTAATCATTTGCTTGATAAATCTATTCTTATGCCAGTATCCTAGTCTTTTTTGTTACTACAGCACTATAGTATAATTTGAATTCAGGTGTTTTCATGATTCCTTTTTTTTTTTAAACTAAATATTGCTTTGGCTATCTAGGGTCTTTTGAGATTCTTTACGAATTTTAGGATTTTTTTCCAGTTCTGCAAAGAATGTCATTGGCATTTTGATGGGGATTGTATTAAGTATACAGATCACTTTTGATTATATGGCCATTTTGACATTGTTAATTCTGCCTATCCAGGTACAGGGTGGGTCTTTCCATCTTCTAGTGTCTTCTTTAATTGCTTTCTTCATTGCTATATAATTTTCATTGTAGAGATCTTTCATCTGCTTTGTTAGTTTTATTCACAAGAATTTTTTTTGGCTATTATAAATTGAACTTTCCCTAATCCCTTTTTCAACAGAATCATTATTGCTGAGGAGGCAATATTTTACTACATAACTTTAAAAGAGTAGACAATATTTCTTTAGGTAATATTATTGCCTGAAATGTTTGATAAAGAACTCCAAAGACTGATTGCTGTTTCAAATGTAATTTTCAATTATTTTCTGTAAGTTACATTTGACTGTCAGAGAACTTACTGTTGCATGGGGAAAATGTCAGCCGTAATAACTTACATACATTTCACATTACATATGTAACTTCTTAAAACTGCCAATAGAGGGGCTGGTGAGTAGTGACTCAGTGGAGTGCTTTTGCCTGGCACGCACAAGGACACAGGTTTTAACTCCAGCACCATGTACACAATGAAGTTTTGGAGAAAAGCCAAATGAAGAACTAAATTAAAAAATTGATTCTCCCTTTCTATCTTTCTCTCTCACACACTGTCCCTCTCTCTTAAAAACAACAACAACAACAACAAGAAAAACATAATGAGTTCTTCTTCTTCTTCTTCTTCTTCTTCTTCTTCTTCCTCTCTTTCTCTCTCTCTCTTTTTTTTTTGGAAGAGGGATGGCGAGAGAGAGAGAAAGAATTAGTTTTATTTAGTTTTATCCCGTGGATTTCATTGCTCTAACACTTCATAGTGTATGTGGTGCTGGGGTTCAAATCCATGTTATCACACATTCCAGGCAACTGCCATAACCACTGAGCCACTGTTCCAGCCAGCCCCCAGAATGTATTCTTAATTATCAAATTTAATCTCTAAAGTCTTTCAATCAATTTTTTCTCATTAGAGGGGGAAAAGATTACTGGTCTACTTCATCAAAATGTAGTCATCAAAAGCTTTCCTACTGTTATACAGGGTGCTAGAAATATGATGGAACTAGTATACAGAATGGGAGAATATTAAAACACGTATCTGATAAGTGTGACCAAACTCAAAATAATGAAATTTTAAGAGTAAAAAAGGTATAATCCACACAATTGCTAAAATAAGTAAGCACATCATAAGCACTTTCTGTACAGAAGATGTAATAACCTCAAATAAACCATTGAAAAGATGCCCACAGACTCATAGGGAAACACAAATCAAAAGCAATGAGGAGAGCTGGACCAGTAGCTCATCTGGACCAGGCAATTGCCTAGCACGAGCAAGGACACGGGTTTCAACCTCAGCACCAAGTATATATAGTGAACTAAGCCACATGAAAAAGTAAATAAAATTGATTCTCTCTCTCTCTCTCTCTCTCTCTCACTGTCTCTCACTCTTAAGGAAAAAAAAAAAAGAAAAGAAAACAAGGAGCTTCTTCATAGATAATAGAATGTAAATTGTTTTATAAAAATGGAAATTACTAACATTAACAAAGAGTGAAGATAAACAGAAACTTCTTACATTAGAATGCAAAATGTGCCAGCCGGAGTGAAAAATTGAGTGGTGATTTCACTGTTAAAGATACAACCACCTTATAACATAGCTGTCCCACACCTATATCCATTACCAAATTAAAATAAGAGTTATGTAGTCCCCCACTGTTTGACAATGAGGACAAATTCTGAGAAATGCATCATTAGGTAATTTTTTCCATTGTGCCAACATCATATAGTGCACTTAAATTAAATAACATGCTGAAAAATCATTAGGCAATCCAGTATTACAGGGTAACCATAACAGTCTGTTATTTATTAAAGCATCATTAGTGTGGAACAACATTGCCAAGGAATGCGTAAAAGCAAAGGTATGATTGTGTCACCATTTTTAACACCCAGTTTTAGTTCACCCAGTCTATCCTTTCTCTTCAGAAATCATGTGAAGGAAGAAAATGACTTAAATGTTTTCAGCATGAACACAAACACATATATGAAATCACAAGCATAGTTCTGATAGACATGTTTTCTAATGATTTGTATCCCATTTATTCCAAGAAGAAAGAATAAACTCACACGAAGGTGGAGAATATTAACTTTTCTGCAATAATTTTTCAAGAAACCTTGCCACCATTTAATATAAATTCTTTAGGTCAAGTTGGAAATCTAGAAATATTTGCAAGAAAATTTACGGAAATTGGAATATTATTAGCCACTTAGAGAAAATTAGAAAGGAAACAAGGAGGGCGTTAGTGATAAATACAAAAATATGCAAAAACAAAGGCAGAGTGAGTAGAAGAATGTAAACAAGTGTTTTACAAAATAAAAGAAAAAGGACATTGAAATACAACATTTGTCTAATGGATCACAAAGGTCTTTTGTTGGAAGGTTGGAAGGCATTAGTATATCAAGAACAAGAGGTTGCTCTGCTGAGGAGTGTCTCCAGGGCCCCCTTAACATCCTTGTTCCTCAGGCTGTAGATGAAGGGGTTCAGCATGGGGGTGACTACAGTGTACATCACTGAGGCAACCATGCTTCCCTGTGAAGAATGGATCACAGCAGAACTGAGGTAAACCCCAAGGACTGTTCCATAGAACAAGGAGACCACACAGAGGTGGGACCCACAGGTGGAAAATGCTTTATACTTACTCACAGAGGAGGACATCCTCATTAAGGAGGAGACAATCTGAGAGTAAGAGAAGAGGATCCCAGTCATAGGAATCATACCCAGAATGGCAGTCAAAATATACATAACAACATTATTGATAAGGGTATCAGAGTTGGCTGCATTGAGAATCTGAGCCAGTTCACAAAAAAAATGATGGATTTCAGTTCCTATGGAGAAGGTCAATCTCTTCATCAGTAGAATATCAATCAGAGACACCAAGAATATGATAATCCAAGACATCAGAACCAGAAGGACACAGATCTGGGGATTCATGATGACTATATAGTTCAGGGGATGGCAGATGGCCACAAAGCGGTCCAAAGCCATGATTGTCAGTAGAAAATTATCCATTCCAAGAAAAATAATTAAAAAATATACCTGAGTGAGACATTCTAGGTAGGTGATGCCTTTGCTTTGTGAATGAATGTTCACCAACATCCTTGGGACTGTGGTAGATGTGAAACAGATATCCACAAAGGACAGGTTGGAGAGGAAGAAGTACATGGGGGTGTGGAGGTTGGAGTCACAGCTGACAGCCAGGATGATGAGCAGGTTTCCAAGCACTGTGACTAGGTACATGAATAGGAATAGTCCAAATAAGATGGGTTGCAGTTCTGGGACATCTGAGAGGCCCAGGAGAAGGAATTGTGACAAGGCTGTGTGGTTCTCTTTTTCCATGTAGCTGGTATTCCTTCAGGGGAATGAAGTAAAACCAAGGTTCCATGAACAGTGAGGTGCCACCCTTAGATTAACACCATTCATCCTACATGGAGACCTGCTAAGGAGTGTGATGTATTTAGGAAAGACAACCAACCCATTTACCTTATAAGGGAAATCACTATTCAGACTTTCTTAAAATTAGCCAATCATTTTCTCTCTTTTGTCATCAAATCACGGGTTGAAATTCTGCATTTTAAAAATGTGTTTACAGGGCTCGAATGGTGGCTCAGCAGACAAGGTGCTTGCCTTGCATGCACAAGGACACAGGTCCAAACCCCAGTACCACTTACATGATGAAGTGTCAGAGCAACGAAAGCCAAATGAAAAGCTAAATAAACTTGTTTTCCCTCTCTCTCTCTTTAAAAACATTCTTTAAAATATGTATATGATCTAATTTTTGTGTGTGTGACTCACCAATTAGAACGAAAGTTATTTCATTATTTTTTCTTTGACAATGTTCATATGTCTTTATGATATAGATCTCGAATAGTCATTAAACTAATTCCACAACTTTATTGTATGATTGACAATTTATAGGGTCATAATAGAGTTTTTCTCAATGTCTTAGTGTTTTGCTGAACAGGCAATTTTGCACTTACCTTATTTGAGAACTTAAGAATGGCTATGTGCCCTACCGAATTTCTGTGAATGATAGGTGTCATTGGTTTTACTGAGGTGATTTTACAAATATTCATTTATAATATTTCCAGAAAAATATATATAGGAATTTACACATTTTTCCTAATGTATATTAAAGATAGTTTCCTCCAATAACATGTCTTCCTTGTGACTTTGCAAGATTATTGGAACTCCCTCAAGCCCCTCCATAGCAGAGGTAGTATATATTCACTACATGATGGACTCAAAGAGTGAAATTTTATGAGATGAGTTTTTTGTTTTGTTTTGTTTTACCGTGTTTACTGCGACACTATGAGCATTTGAAAGTGCAAACTTCTGTTCTTAACCTTTCAATAAATGTCTTGAATTGTGGCAACCACCATGCATGGAATTCTGATCATTTTAAATATAAAAGTTTATCACTTTTGTCTGATACCACATTTCTAGATAATGAAGGTCCCTATGACTCCTTCTTTCAGAGAATCCCTGAGGAGTAAGTTTTTCTAAAAGCAAAAAGCATGTGGATGCCACAGAGATGGGGGAAACTTCAGACCAACCCTAAAAACAAATACTGGATATTTGTTAATGTGTGTGCTCCTGTGTCCCTATTCTTGAGTGGGCTATATTGTATTACAATTAGCAGTCAATGACCAAAATGTATAATTGATTATGTGAATAGCATATTCAATCATAGACGAATCTTTTCATCCCAGAAAATGTTAATGTGGGACTGGAGCAGTGGCTCAGTGGTTACAGCGGCTCAGCAGTTACAGTGGTTGCCTGACATGCACGAGTATGTGAGTTCAAACCCCAGCACCACTTACATGACGAAGTGTCCTAGGAATGAAAGTCACATGCCAAATTAAATAAAAATTGCTTCTCTCTTTTTCTCTATCTCTCACTATTCTCTTTCTTTTAAAAAAAAGTTAATGTGAATTTAACATTTAAAAATGAACATGTCTGATCTGCATGATAAGAAATCATTAGTGTTATGCATGCCTGCAGGACCTGCAGGATGTACATACATTTAAGTAAGTAAATATATCATTAGTACAACTTGGTTTTTGAAATTTGATAGGAGAGTACTTTGAAAAAGTTTGAACTGATGAAGGAAAATTGAATTATTGCTAATTACTAATGAAAAAAGTCTCATATAAGGTTAGTGAACAAATGTGCAATTGTTCATCCACACAGTGAGCGTGCTGTAGGAAGAGACTGGAGAAGCCAGTGTGATAGAGAGCAGGGTTGGAAGATCATGGGGTAGAGTGTGTGAGGCCTATGGTAGAGCCTGTGTCACCTTCCTTTATGCCCCAATGACACTGGTAACTTAAGTTCACTTGTGAGTCTGAGGTTATGATTGTTTTTTTCTCCTTGTTGGCCTTTTGAGGGACTTACATAGTGCCTGTCACCTTGTAAGTGCTGGAGAAATCTAATGTTGGATGTATAATAAATACAATGTGCATCTAGTATAACGTAGGAGAAATCTTCAAAATCATCATGTGCCTGACTATAGGCACAGAATTTTAAAATGAAGTTAAATGCAAGCATTCATGTATATTTTAAAAGAGAATTTTAATCAGAAATATCAATTTTGGAATGGAATTCAGATTAAGATATATGTGTTTTAAAATTTTTTAAAAGGTGGGTCAATGAAGTGATATCATAACCATAAACACAACCTATAGCATACATTTGATAATATTTAACAGCTATTACACTTTTTAGCAATCAGTGCTGAGACTATCAATAAATGAATAAGCCAAGGACATTCACACTGGTTGAATTCAAATCATATGAAAGTTAAATGCTGGAATGTTTTTGTTAAATTCATGAACTTACCAAAGTAGTCTCCTCCAATTTCATTCATATTTTACTGTACTTTAAAAAGGATTGGTGCTATAAGAAAAACGAATTGAGTGTTTAACATCAGAAATAATTACATCAATGGTAGATACCTTATGGTCCAGTAGGTGAAACTGTAACTGCAAGCATAAAATTAATAAGATATATGAGTATGGTAAATTGAAATATAGCCTCATCAACTTAGGAAGATCCTAAGCAACAGAGCAAGTCCCTCTTTCAAAATAAAAAATAAAGAGGGATAAGAATGTTGCTTAGTGCTTAAGTGCTACTGGGTATAATCTCTCCTGAAAAAAATTTATATATAAATTTTTTATGTATATATATGTGTGTATACACACACACACACACACACACACACACACACACACACATATATCAGTAAGTCACATAGGAATGCAAAAATAGGAAATATAATAGAGAAATCCAGCCAAGTATGACGTAAAAGTGACAATACCTCATATATAACAGATATTCAGAAACTAGTCAACAAATTAATAATTGGGTGCAAGAAATCTGATAGCAGCCTAAAATTGATAGGAAAGACCAGAAGGGAATTGGAGACTCTCCAGGAAAAATTTATTTTAGGAGAGAGGTTCTACATTCCAAAGAGTGGGAGAAAGAATTAAAGGAATTGCTGGGAGAAATAGTTCTCAACGGAAATTAAAGTTCATTCAAATAAAGGGACATAACCGTCATGGACCAAAAATATGTATATGAATAATGTTCTTTTTCTCATTATTCTAGTAGTAAAACTCAGTAGTGGCAATATCCCCTTTTCTTTCTTAATCCATCTGTCTCACTTGGCTACAACCAACCTCCCCAAAGGTTGTCACTAAAGCTTTCTGTCACCATAATCTGTCCCACAGTACTGGGGTTTTTCTAGAGAGAGAGAGATCAGAGGGATACAGCCGAGGGGCCAGAGAGGCATGATTAAAAGTGTCTACTGCCTAGAGGTTTGAATTCTCAGTGCTTCTCATTATGTAAATTGCTCTACTGTCTTTCCACACTACAAACAATTGGCTCCAAGGGGGTACAAAGCAGGGAGCTGATGGAAAATTTCATTAAATTTTGCCTCTGTAGAGACCAAGTATGGAGAGCAGGTTGTGACCTGCAGTGACCTGCTCTGAGTTGCTCAATGATGAATAGAATAGTAGTTTTCAGGTTGTGACTAACGCTAAGAAAATTCGTTTTATGAAGCAGGTATGCTATGAGTTACTCCATTTTGAGTGTTGATGTAGAAATAATCCATATCTTGTTTGTACAAGTAAACAACCCCTATCAACCTGGTATAATTTGATAAATGAATCGCTTATACTACTATAAACTTATCAAATTAATAAGAAGCATATGGATGTGTGGATTATCAAATTTACATGGGGAAAATGAAGCCCATGAGCTTGTCCAGTGCACCAGAGCACCAAATAAAGCAATTCCCTCTTTTGAGACCCATAAAAGAGGAACCCTGACCATGTCAGTTGGTTATTCTTCATCACAAGCCTGGCTCAGGAAAATTGTCCTTGAAGGTACCCCCAAATCTCTCTTCTTGTCTTCCACACAGCATGGTTTCTCCTCCCTTTGAGGACCTTGTGTGGCTCACTCCAGGCTAACATTTCGAATTGCTATTCCAAGCTGATGCTCTGAAATTGCCTGTCCAGATCCTGGCCTAGAATATGATCCTATGGTTTCATAGCTCTGCACCTATAACAAAGAAAACAATTTTCAGCTAAAGACACTATATCCTAAAAAACTCATCTTTAAATGGATGGGGAAATAAAATACTTTCATGATAAGTTCACATTAGCAAGATACATAAACATAAAGCCAGCACTACAGAGAATACTGAAAGAAATTCTTCATACAGAGGAACAAGCAAACAACTCTCAAAGCCCATAAAGAGAAGAAAGTCAATAATAACATAACTCACTAAAAGATATCCAAGATGGCACAAAATGCAGCAATAGTCACACTACCAGGGACCCAGAATCACATATCTATTCTAACACTGAATGTAGATGGACTCAGATTAGCTGACTGGATCAAAAAATAGAATTCAACAATATTTTTCTTACAGGAGACACACCTCAGAGTCAAAAATGGACACAGATTTGATATGAAAGTTTGGCAACAAGCCTATAAGGCTTATGGCCCAAGAAAACAAGCTGATGTTGCAATCCTTATAGCCAGCAAAGATACTTTTGACTAAAAATTGGCAGAAATAATAAAGAAGGATGCTGCACCATAGTATAAGGAATAATACATCAAGAAGACAAAATAATAATTAACATTTATGCCCCCAATTACAACACTTACAAATATATGGAAAAAGTACTCAACGACATTAAATCGCTTATGGATTTCAACACAATAATACTGGGGGACTTTAATACATCATTATCAACAATAGACAGATCATGAAAGCCAAAAATGAACAAAAATTTCTCTAACCTAAATAACTATATCAATCAATTGGACTTAACAGATATTTACAGAATAATTCCATCCCAAATTGGCTGAGTTTACCTTATTCTCAGCTGCTCATAGAAACTTCTCCAAAATAGATCACATCCTAGTCCACAAGGCTAATCTTAGCCAATATGAAAAGGTTGATATAATCCTATGTATACTGTCAGACCAAAATGGTATAATCTTAGCAATTAACAGCAAGAAAAACAACAGAAAATACATATACACTTGGAGATTAAATGAAAGGCCCTTAAATTAAGAATGAATCAAAGATGAAATGAGAACAGAAATCAAGAAATTCTTGGAAATGAATGAGAATGACAAAACAACATGTCAAAATCTATGGGATAGTATGAAAGCATTCCTAAGAAGTAAATTTATACCACTGAATGCCTTCACCAAAAATCAGTAAATAGCCCAAATAGATACTTATGCTCCAACTCAAATCCCTACAAAAGAGGAAAAATCCAATCCCACACCTCACAGAAGACAGGAAATAACTAATATCAGAGCTGAAATTAATGAAATTGAGAAGAAAAAAGCATTACAAAATATCAACAGAATTGTTTCTTTGAAAAATTTAAAAAAATGATTTATAGACCCCCTAGCCAAGCTCACCAAAAGGAAGAATGAGGTGAAGCAAATCAACAAAATCAAAGATGAAAATGGAGATATCACCATTGACTCAATGAAATCCAGAAGTTTATCAGAACTTATTTTGAAAAGATATGCACTTCAAAGTTTGATAATCTGGAAGAAATGGACAAATATCTAGCCACACACAGCATTCCCAAATTAACATGGGGGGACTTTGAAAATGTAAACAAGACAATCTCAGGAAGCGAAATTGAAACTGCAATCAAAAGTCTTCTAAAAAAAAAACAACACAAAACTCAGAACATGATGGATTCTGTGCAGAGTTCTATCAGACCTTTACAGAAAAATTATCACTTTCCCGTGTAAGCTATTCCATGAATGTGAAAGTGTCAGAACCCTCCTAAATACTTTTAAAATACCAACATTTCCCTGATACCAAAATTCAACAAAGACACATCAAGAAAAGAAAACTAAAAAGACCAATGTTCCTGATGAACATAGATGCAAGACATTAAATCTAAAAATTAATACATGAATTAGCTCATTGGTTATCTATCTTATGATGAGAATCCTTCATATAAGCTCACTATTTTACAATAATAGAAGATATTATTGATAACTGGAGTTGCCATGTGTTACTATAAATGTTATGAGCTTATGCCTCATACCCAATTGGTACAACTAGCACCACCTCCCAACTTTCCATGTGTGGTAACAACTGTTTCTGCTATTTCTCTAAAAAGATGATATCATCTTTTTTGGTTCTACAAAATTGAGATCTGTGGTGTTTATTTAACTACATCTGTTTTGTTTCAATTAACAAAGTTTTTCAGGTTCAATTATGTGGTTTAAATAACACAACTTCCTTCTTTTCATCCCCACATAGTACTTTGTTGTGTAGGCATACCACATTTTCTTTGTCCACTCATCTGGTGATGGATACATAGGTCAATTCCAAATCTTGGCTACTGTGGAAAGTGCTAAATATATGGGAAAGCAGATAACTTTCCAACACACTCCTATGACTCTGATATATACTCAATAGTAGGATAGCTGGATCACATTGAAAATGAAAGCTCAGTCCTTGTCCCTGGTGCTGACAAAATGGCAAGGACAATGTTTTGAGGAAAATCAAAAAGTTTTATTGGTTGAATAAAAAAGAAGAATACACAGTATTTCCAACTGCCCAGGATAATAGTGGGCTTTTACAGAGGGAATACACAGTCTTCACTCAAGTTGCAACTGGTCAGGAATGACAATTTATTTGTAACCTTGAGAAAGCTACATCTTAGCTCTTCCAGTGCCTGCCCCAAAGTCTGGATTCCTTTATTCCTGTGGCTCATGAGACGGAGGACACTAATTCAGCCTTGGACAGGAAGAAGCCCTTAGTTATGAATGGAAAGAGGAAGAGGAGGGAAAAATGTCATTTTGCAATAAGCCACAGTGTTAGAGCAGTCAGGAATATATTCAAAGCATGCAGTGGACTCCTGTCATAATACAGTAGTACTATTTTTAAATTGTTGAAGCATATCCATATTGTTTCCCATTCCAGTTGCACTTATGTATATTCCCACCAATAGTTTGAAAGCCTACCACTTTCTCCTTACCTGTGGACATTCATCTTTTGTCCTTTAAAGACAGTCATTGGGACAGATGTGAGTTGATTTCACATAGTGGCATTTTTAAATTTTTGTACCAGGGATTGAACCCAGGGATGCTTACTCACTGTGCAGCATTCCCAGTCTGCTTTTTATTTTGAAACAGGATCTCACTAAGTTTTTGAGGGCCTCACTAATGTGCTAGCTTCAATCCTCAGCCTCCTCATTCTCTGGGATTATAGGTGTATGCCAATACACCTGGCTGCCAATGAGTTTTATATACCTTCAGTGTTTTTCTTACTTACTTATTATTGTCCTTTTCCATAAACTTTTTTCCTTCAGCTTTTGCTGGAGGACAGTCTGGTGAAAAGAACTCTCCACAGCTTGTTTATCTAGAAAAGTTTATCTCTACTTCACTTCTGAAAAATAACTTTCAGGTATGTATGAATACATCAAAATGAATACTATTATCTTGTGTAGTTAAAATGCACTAATGAGGAAAAACTTTGCTCAGTAATAGATCATGATAGTGTGTGTATGTGTGTGTTAATTTCTATACTGGGGATTCAACCGAAGGCATTTCAATATATGTCAACACAGTATATAAGAAACTCACTGAATATCAGGTAAATTTATCTTTCTGGTCACTTATTGCTTTCCTCCTTTTATTAAATATTCATCTGTATTTTGTGGAACTCTGAGGAGACTCATCAGTCACTTTAGATACTTCTCAGATAGCTTATAAAGTTTATAAAGTTTCTCCGTTACATGGTCAATCATGGCACTGTTGAAATGTTGTCACATTTCCCTGATTCTTATCAATCCTCACGTCCACACATCAGTGTCTGCATGTTTGCAGATATTGTGGTTATTGCAGCCTTCATAGAAATTAAATAGAAGGACTTTCTCTTAAGTCTCAGACCATGATGGCTATCACAAAACAAGGGGGCATATTAGACATGGGACCACTGTAGTCAGCCTTGTGGCCACAAAGGCTGCCACAATTCTGGGACATGCAACATTCCTCAAATTTAGTGAGGTCAGCATACTGGTGGGGAATTCACTGTGTCTACAAATACTAGGGCTTATGTGTCACTGAGGTTTTTCCAGAAGCCAAAACCAATGCAGAGAACTAATAAACTATGTAGGATAACTGGTTCATGCCTATTGCTATGTTATGTATGTTGATTCAGTCTGTGGGAACCAGCTGGGAGTCAGGCAATATGGAGGATTTCCCAGATTGGGGATTTAATGTACCATGCCCAGTGTTACGTTCCCAGGCAAAGAACTGCATTTATTTCAATACACTTTCCCAACATGCATACCTTCTTTTGTTTCCTGCATTGTTAAGGGATGTTTCATGTCAATTATATAGGATTGTCCTTTCTCCCCTTATCAGCTACAACTTTTTTTATGCTATATTGAGCTACTGTGATTTCTCACCTGGTTTACTTAATTCTTTGGAAGTTTTTTTCTGTGTTTGTTACTGACTTAGTAACATTTTTTTTCAAATTCTTCATTCATATGTTTATTCTGAGCATAAATGCTCAAGAAATTCTAGCAAGTATGCCACATTTTCAGAGTCTGCTTCACAGAGAACAAAACCAGCAACCACACATACTATTTCCCATGAAAGTCTGTTCTTCATACATGGAGACTGGGTTTTCAAAGACTTTTCCTTAAGAATAAGGACTAGATTGAGAGCTGAAAGATTTTGAATAAGGCTCAGACAAAGCTAATCATGCTTCTCTGAATGATTTCTCTATAAAAAAGTTCCTCTGTTTTCATACAATGCCAATTTATACAGACACAACTTCAGAATTCCACATGAGATGGTTCAGCATTTATTATTAATGGTGCAATTCAGACATATCTAGTATACATTTTGAGAAAACTCTGAATACAAAAGAAGGAAAGTAGACTCTAGTTTACACCATATACAAGAATAATCCAAAAATAATCAACAGTTTTAAAAATATAGCTAAAATCATAATGCTCTTTGAAGATACCACTTCTTACTTTGAGTTCTTGAAATGACAATCCCAAACATGAGCATCATATGCAAAAAAAGAAAAAAAAGAATAGATATATTGGTCTTCACCAAATTAAAAACTTCTAAATATCAAAATACATTATAAAGGAAATAGAGAATGACAGAGGTATCAAATGAATGCAGAAACAATTTAACATGAAACAAAATAAAAAAAATCCTTAATTTTATAAGCCAACTCATGGTCAAATGTTTTCAGATGAAGATGAAGACCTCAAGAACACTTTATGGGAGAGGAGAGAACATGGCGACCACCCCAACGACAGTGACTCTGAGACGCTCCTGAGAAACGCCTCACGCTGCAGGAGTGGACATGGATTCCCACGGTAGGACAAAGCTCCCAGTGTGGGGGAACATTATCCCCTGCTAATTTATTTAACTCCAAAGGAATAGCATGGTGCATTAATGAATTTAGAGGAGAAGTTCATGGCACCTGCGCAATTGGCCCCACACCTTGGGAGAGGGGAGCTACCCCTGAGGGAAGGAAATGGAGCAAGTTTCCTAATAAAATACCCTAATCTGGACTCGAGCCCCCTGACCTGATCATTCTTAATTAATAAGAACTGGGTATAAAGCTCTGGGAATTAATCTCACATTAGTGAACTTATAGCTGTTCGTGCAAGTGGCAGCATCTGGCTCGCCATTGTGAGGTTTCCCTGAGGGCGGGGGCTGGCTGCTCAGCAAAACAGTCTTGGGGTCTCAGCCCCCATGGTCAGAAAACCAGAATCTACTGCCCCAAGATTTGGCTGTCTCCCAAGGGGGCTGTGTGTGCTGGGATTACCCTCTCCACCTCCAATTGCTGCTGGAGGAGCCGGGGGAGGAGAGGAATCGGCATAAGAACTTTGACTCAATCGTGGCAGACAACACTTTTCCACCCGTGCTCACAGTTTACAAGAGCTGATTTTCAAGTCCTTTAACCTAATTGCTTGCCCCAGCATGTGAGAGTGGGGAGGGATGCTCACATCGACTTGGGGCCTTAGTCTCCACAAGGAAAGAGAGAAGTTACTGCCCTTCCCCGACCTGGCCCTCTGCCCTGGGGGCTGTGCAGAACTGTGAATCCCCTCTCCAGCTCTCAAACCTCTCCAATGGCAACCTTCTGCCCGCCCCTCTACATGCCAAAATAGGAGGAGTCTGTGAACAGAGCTTGGTGCAGTAGGGCACATCCTTCTCTAGGGGATTGCCTGCCACAGCCTCTGCAAAAGCGGCCTGTAACTCTCTAACAAGGCAAGGTCTGATGTAGCTTCAGGAACTTTTGAATAAAAGCGGCAGTGTGGGCTTTCCCTTAGCATCTGAGCCCTGTGCATAGCCAAAGCTATGTAGGCCTTGACCTCTCCGTGTGGGTGCCCCCTAGTGCTTGCAACTGAGAACCACATAAGCACTGAAACAATCTGGACTATCCTTTGCGGATTTCTGTCAACCCCACAGAGCAGCTCTTGGGACTTCTGAAGATCATAAGTCACACAGAGTGGGTTGCCAGTGATCCTGAGGAAGCAAGTTTCAGTCTGGCCACTCTCCTTGGATCAGTGAGAGACCCACACATCTACACTAGGATCGACTAGGTTGTCTACAGTTTCTGAACCCCAGGCCCAGGAAATTCTAGAGTGTGGACAGCAGAAAGTAATCACCTCAGGAATATAGCCCAGGGGGAGGTGAAATCTATACTTGCAAGAAGTGTGAGAATGCAGATTCTTATACTCCTTTGCAACAGAAAATTTTGAGGAGATTCTCTAAGAAAATCCAGATCACTGGACTTAAACAAACTGCTTCTCCCCCAAAAAGCTCAACTGTGAAGAATCCCCAACCAGATGACAGATTTGAACACATCCCCCATGGTACATACTCGCTGACCTAGGGGGCAAAAAACTCAAAACTTTCCCAACTAATTTTGTTTTTTGTTTGCCTCTTGGTTTTTTTCTTTCTTTCTTTCTTTTTTTTTTTAATGGGGATCCGGCTGGAGTATAATATTTTTAAATTGTTCATCTTCCAACTTTTTAAAGTTACTGTGTTTTTTTTTTTTAAATGGGGTTCTGGCTGGTATCTGCACCTATAGGCTCTCAAGTTCTTGCAAAACAGCCTGGCATCTTTAGGTCTGTCTTGACCAAATAGCTCCCCATCACAATGAAGTAAAGCCATAAGAAGATCCAATTACTCCACCAAGAGTAACAAGGTTGAAATACAAGACATGCTCTCTGTTTCTGAAAATGAGGAAAAGGGGAAATAACTCCTCTCCTCAACATCACAGCTCTCCACCCAAGGATCCCACAGCTGGGGCCCTAGATGAAAACCGAAGATATTGTATCAACATTATGATTAGTAATTCAATCAAAGAGTTGGGAGAAGAAATAAGGAATGAGATCAGAGAACAATTTCAAGAGATGAGAGACAACTTTTATATGGGAATAAGCTGTTCCATGAGATGAAAGATCAGCTATTCAAAGAATTAGAAATTCTGAAAAAAGATGTAGCAGAGCTATCAGGATTGCAAAGCACGGATAACCAATTCAAATCTTCACTGGAATATACCAACGCCAGAGTATACTCTACTGAAAATAGTACTTCAGTTCTTGAAGAACGTACATCAGAAAATGAAGATCGGCTAAGCAGTGTCGAATTTAAAGGGGATAAACAAGATAAGCAAATTATATCGTATGTTCAGAACTTCCAAATAATATTTGATGAAATGAGGCGTAATAATCTGAGAATCATTGGCCTGGAGGAAAACTGCGAACAGCAAACAAGAGGCATTAAGAACATTTTAAGTGAAATCATAAGTGAGAATTTCCCTCATCTTACAAGAGATCCAGAATATTATATCCAAGATGCTTATAGAACACCAAACAGGCCAAATCAAATGAGAAATTCACCAAGACATATCATATACAAAATGAATAATTAAGAAATTAAAGAGAGAATTCTAAAAGCAGCTGGAGAAAAACCCCAAATCACATTCAGAGGCAAACCAATTTGATCACTATGGATTTTTCAGAACAAACAATGAAGACCAGAAGAGCTTGGAAAAATATCTTTCAAGTGTTGAAAAATAACAACTTCCACCCAAAGATAATATACCCTGGAAAACTCAGCTTCAAATGTGATGGGGAAATTAAATACTTCAACAATAAACTCAAGCTAACAAGATATATGAACACAAATCTTGCACTACAGAATATTCTCAAGGATGTTCTCCATTCAGAAGATAAAAGCCACACTTAAACAAGGGTGAGTCAATAGTGAGTCAATAACCATATTATACACAAATTGACTTCCAAGATGACTCAAAACTTTGTAATTGCCACAAAGTCTGAGACTCAGTCTCCAATATCTATTCTAACTTTGAATGTGAATGGTCTCAATGCCCCAATTAAAAGACAAAGACTGGCCCACTGGATCAAAACACAAAATCCAACAATATGTTGCCTGCAAGAGACACATTTGACATTCAAAAATAGACACAGGCTGAAAGTGAAAGGCTGGCAAAATGTGTACCAGGCCTGCGGCCCAAAAAAAGCAAGCTGGTGTGGCAAATCTAATTTCTGACAAAATTAATTTCCAACTAAAACTAGTCAAAAAAGACCAAGAGGGTCACTGTATCATACTAAAAGGGACAGGCCATCAAGAAGATATAATGATAATTAACATTTATGCCCCCAATCACAACCCCCCCCCAAAATATATGGAAAAAATACTTAAGGACATTAATCCCCTCATTGATCTCAACACAATAACTCTGGGGGACTTCAACACACCACTATCAACTCTAGACAGATCATCAAAACAAAAAATCAACAAAGACATCTCCAGTCTGAACAACTCTATTATTCAATTGGGCTTAAAGACATCTACAGAAAAATTCCATCCTAAGACAGCTGAATTTACCTTCTTCTCAGCGGCTCATGGATCGTTTTCTAAAATAGACCACATCCTAGTTCACCTAGATAATCTTAACAAATGTAAAAAAGTGGATATAATCCCATGTATTCTGTCAGACCATATTGCTATGATCTTAGCAATCAACAATAAGAGAAACAACAGAAACTAGTCAAATACTTGGACATTGAATAATTCCCTCTTAAATGAAGGATGGGTAAAAGAGGCAATGAGAGCAGAAATTAAGAAGTTCTTGGAATTGAATGAGAATGAGGAAACAACATACCAAAACCTCTGGGACAGTATGAAGGCATTCTTAAGAGGTAAATTTATAGCACTGAGTGCATACATCAAAATCTAGAAATAGCCCAGATAAATAGCCTTATGCTTCCACTCAAACAACTACAAATAAAGGAACAATCCAACCCCAAAGCTAACAGAAGACAAGAAATTACCAAAATCAGAGGTGAAATCAAATTGAGAACAAATAACATTAAAAACTATTAACAAAATAAGAGTTGGTTCTTTGAAAAAATAAACAAGATTGACAGACCCCTTGCCAACCTCACTAAAAGGAAGAGCGAAATAAAGCAAATCAACAAAATCAAATATGAAAATGGGGATATCACCACAGACTCAACCAAAATCCAGAAGATTATCAGAACCTATTTTGAAAATTTATACTCTGCCAAGTTTGATAACCTGAAGGACATGGACAGGTTCTTGGACACCCATGACATCCCCTCTTTAACACAGGAGGACATTGAAAATCTAAACCAACCTATCACAGATAGTGAAATTGAAGCAGCAATCAATCAAAGCTCTTAAAAAAAAAAACTAGGACTGGATGGATATACGGCAGACTTCTACCAAGCCTTCACAGAAGAACTTATGCTGATCCTCTACAAGCTCTTCCAGAAAATTGATAGAGTGGAAACACCCCCAAATACTTTTTATGAAGCAAATATTACACTGATTCCAAAACCCAACAAAGACATGTCAAGGAAAGAAAACTACAGACCAATTTCCCTGATGAACATTAATGAAGCATTAATAAAATTTTAGCTAATTGGATACAAAAGTACATTAAAAAGAAAATATATCATGATCAAGTGGGCATCATTCCAGGAAAACAAAGCTGGTTCAACATATGCAAATCAATAAATGTAATTCAGCACATAAACAGAATTAAAAACAAAAGTCATATAGTCATCTCAAATGATGCAGAGAAGGCATTTGATAAAATTCAACACCATTTTGTGGTCAAAACTTTGGAAAAGATAGGGATCAAGGGAAGACACTTTAACTATGTCAGATCCGTTTATGACAGACCCATAGCCAACATTATCCTCAATGGAGAAAAACTGAAAGCATTTCCACTGTATTCAGGAACAAGACAAGGCTGTCTGCTATCCCTACTCTTGTTCAATATAGTCCTTGAAACTCTTGCCAGAGCTACCACGCGTGACAAGGAAATCAAAGGTATTAGTATAGGAAAAGAGGAAGTTAAGTTATCTCTATTTGCTGATGACATGATTCTATACCTAGAAGACCCACTAATATCGGCCAGAAAACTCCTAGAGCTTATAGGTGATTTCAACAACGTGGCTGGCTACAAGATCAAGTCCAGTAAGTCACTAGTGTTTCTTTACTCCAGCAACAAATCTGCAGAAGAAGAAATCAGGAAATCTCTCCCATTCACCATCTCCTCCAAAAAAATGAAATACTTGGGCATTAACTTCACAAAGGAAATTAAGGACCTCTACAAAGAAAAATATCAAACACATAAAAAAGAAATTACAGAAGACCTGAGTAGGTGGAAAAACATTCCATGCTCATGGTTAGGCAGAATCAATATAACAAAAATGGCCATTCTACCCAAAGCCCTATACAGATTTAATGCAATCCCCATCAAGATACCAATGGCAGGGGCTGAAGTGGTGGCTCAGCGGTTTTTCGCTTGCCTGGCAAACACGAGGACCCGGGTTCAAACCCCAGCACCACGTACACAACTGAGTGATGAGCAACTAAGGCCATGTGAAAAACTAAATAAAGTTGTTTCTCTCTTTCTCTGTCTCTCTCACTGTCCCTCTCTCTTTAAAAAAAAAAAAAAAGATACCAATGGCATTCTTCACAGATATAGAAAAAGCAATTCTCAAGTTTGTGTGGAATAACAGTAGACCCAGATTAGCCAAAACATTATTGTACAGGAAGAAAGAAGTAGGGGGTATCTCAGTCCTTGACCTGAAATTATACTACAGAGTTGTAGTAACAAAGACAGCATGGTATTGGTATGAAAACAGAACCGAAGACCAGTGGAACAGAATAGAAGATCCTGAGACAAACCCCCATATCTTTAACTATTTGATATTTGATAAAGTGGCCAAAAGCATAGTGTGGAAGAAAGATAGCCTGTTTAACAAATGGTATTGGACAAATTGGATAGCCATGTGTAGACAACTGAAGCTGGATCCTTATCTTTTGTCCTGCACAAAAATTAAAACAAAATGGGTCAAAGATCTGGATATTAAGCCAACAACTTTAAACTTACTAGAAAAAGAAGTAGGGTCAACACTACAGGACCTAGGAGTTGGTGGTGTCTTCCTCAACAAAACTCTCATGGCTCAAGCAGTGAAGTCAAGAATAAATGAATGGGATGCAATTAAACTAAAAAGTGTTTGCACAGCTAAAGATTTAGTTAAGCTGATCAAGAGAGAACCTACAGAATGGGAGAAAACTTTTGCCTGCTACACCTGGGACAGAGGGCTAATATCCAGAATATACAAAGAACTAAAAAAGCTAAACCCCCCAAATCACAAATAATCCAATCAATAAATGGGCTACGGATCTAAAATGAAACTTCCAACCAGAGGATGTCCAGAAAGCCCATAAATATATGAGAAAAATGCTCTGCATCATTAGCTATAAGGGAAAAGCAAATCAAAACTTTAATGAGATTCCACCTCACTCCTGTTAGAGTGGCAAAAATGAAAAATTTGAACAACAACAGATGCTAGAGAGGCTGTAGGTAAAGAGGAACACTTTCACACTGATGGTGGGACTGAAAACTTTTTCAGCCACTATGGAAAGCAGTGTGGAGAATCCTCAAAAAATGAGGAATGGAACCACTTTATGACCTAGCTATCCCACTCCTGGGTATTTTCCCAAAAGAGTTAGAATCAGCTTATTATAGTGATATGGCTTCATAAATGTTTATAGCAACTCTATTTACTATAGCTAGACTATGGAACCGACCCAGATGCCCCTCACTCGACGAGCGGATACAAAAACTTTGATGCATATATACAATGGCATATATACTACTTGGCCATTAGAGAAAATGATATAGCCTTTGCAGCCAAATGGAGGGAGATGGAAAGAATTATGCTAAGTGAAGTATCCCAATCTCAGAGACTCAAGGGCCGAATGGTTTCTCTCATGTGTGGAAGCTAGAATACATCGAGAAGCAGTATGTTAGATGGCTAAGCTAATAATAACCTCAAATTCTATGATTCGTAATGCAACAGGGGGATGATTGCCTAGGATACCTGGTGGCATAGGGTGGGGGACAGGGTGAGGGGAGGGCTTAGGAAGAATATTTAGGAAGCTGGAGGGTGGGAATATCAGTGAATCATCTCAGAAGGAGATCTCTGACCTCCATGAGATATCCATTTAACTCAGGGGGTCTTCTGGGGGAAACAGCAACATAGGGAATCTAAGTTGGGCATCCATGACATGGCATTAGCCCTGGATAACTAAGTATATATACATTTGTTCTGAAATGTTTGATAATGTTTCCCCCTCAATTGTAACTCCATATTCATCTAATAAATAAAAAAATAAAAAAGAACACTTTATGGGAAAAGTAAGGCTCTTCAGACAATAGTTAAGAAAATTAGGGTTGGAGATTTAGCTCAGTGGCAGAGCACTTGCCTAGCACGAACAAGGCCCCGAGTTAGGTCCTCAGCCCTGAAAAGAAAATTAGAAATCCTCTTGCAAACAAATGAATTTAGGCCATCTGTCATATCACACACATAATAATCACTAAGAAGAGATGGAAAACTTCAGTGTCTAAAATGATAAAGCTACTAGAAAAAAACATAGGAGAAAACTCTACGATATGGTTTGGTCAGCAATTCCTTGGCTGTATATCAAAATGTGTAAAGAGAACAGCAAAAATAGAAAAATTGCTTTCTCTCAAAGCTACAGCTTCCATGTCACAAAAGAAGTGATCAATAGAGTGAGGTCACAGTCTAAAGAATTGAAGAATATATTTGGAAACTATACCTGGGATAAAGGGGTCAATAACCAAAAGACAAAGACATTTAAAAACAATACAATAGTGAGGACAGAAATCATTTGATTAGAAAGGAGCAAAGGGTCTGAGCACTTCTTTCTCAAAAGAAGACCTACAAATGGCATACCCATATGTGGAATATCACTAGTCTTCCGAATAATGCCAGATAAAGCCGTAAGGACACATTGAGACATCATATCACACCTGTGAGAGGGGAGATTATCAAAAACAAGGAAGATAGCACATACTGGTGAGGATAATCAGAAAGTGACCATTTAGTGCTACTCTCAGCGCTCAGCAATGTAAGTCAGCACAATAATTAGGGCAAAGTGTGTAGATTACTTAAAGATATTAAAATAGAACTACCAAGATCCAGCAATCCCATTTCTGCATGTCTATCAAAATTGCATGAACTCAGCATTTTGAGATACATATACTTTCCCATTACCATGGTAGAATTATTCACCACCATCAATGTAGAGAATCATAAGTATGTAGCACCATAATAGCAGATTAAGAAATGTGATATAGGGACTGGAGAGGTGGCTCAGTGGAGAGGTGGCTCTCCCCTGAAATGTGCAAAGGTCCAGATTTGATCCCCAGCACAATGTACACACCTAAGTGGAGGAAAAAACAAATGAAAAAATTTTAAAAAGGATTTTCTCTTTTTTTCTCTCTCACTTTCTTAAAGAGAAAAAAATGTTGCCTACACACATAATAACTTACTATTCATTCTTTACATATAAGAAAATTGTGGCATTTGGTACATCACAGATGAATCTATATGGCATTATATTAAATAATATGAGCCAGGCAGAGAAAGAAAAACACCACAGCTCACATGTGGATTAAAAAACTGCAAACTCAGGCTGAGTTTGTAGCTCACGGTTGGAGTGCTGGCCTAGCTTGTGTGAGGCACTAGGTTCAACCAAAGCACCACAAAAATAATAAATAAAAGAGATATTCTGTTTATCTGAAATTTAAAAAGGTCTTTAAAATACATAGAACTCATAGAAACAGAGTAAAATGGTAGCACTCAAACTTGGGAATGAGGATTATGTATAATTTAATCAAAGAGCACAAACTTCCTGTTACAAATAACTTCAAGAGATGTGTTATACACCATGAAAGATATAGTTAATAGCTATAAATCCACACTTGAGAAAAAAAGTGTGAATAAGTCATACAGAATCCAGGTAACATAATGAACTTTCTCAAATCAGAAACAAAAGTACAATCTACACAATTACCAAGTGAACACTGAATTGGTAAAACCTTTCTCACAGAACATATGATGTTCAACACACACCTAAAAAGATGCTCAGTTAGTACTGGGGGATGCTAATCCACAGCAAAAGGAGATACTACTTCAGAACCAAAAGAATGATATTTTAAAAAAATTGACAATAGTGTGCACATACCAGAATATTCAGAAAAAGAATGCAAGAAATGCCAGTGAAAAACAGCTTGTTTCTTCCTCACAAAATTAAATGAACAATTACCATATGGTCCAGGAGTGAAAACCCTATATGGGTCACAAAAATAACTAGAAAAGTTCAGTGACATGGCTAGGTTCTGAGAAACATTTTGTTAACTGACTTTATCAATACAATCTATCAATAATCTAAGATGGCTTTGGTGTCTGTAGATATTACACTCTTGTGGACCATTAAATACACAGTTCATTGTGGACTGAAGTATCATTACAAGGTGAATGATTTAGTTCAAACAAATAAATCTGCATGTATTTCCATAGTAATGCTCTTTGCAACAGTTAAAAGATGAAAATTACTCAACTGTCCTTCAGTGGAAATGTGAATAAATACCTAATGTGTACAAATGCTGTAGAATAAAATTCACTTATAAAAATCAAAGGATCAAGTTGGCATTCACGAATTGTTATCTAAGAGACCGGGAAAGAAGGAAGGAAACAAAGAAGGAAAAAGGGGGAAAATGGAGGAATGAGGAAGGACCACAAAAACAAAAACAACAAATCAGACACCATACGATTACCATACCAACATGATTCATATCAAGAAACCTTCATGAAAAGGTTGACTTCTGCTTGCAGGTTGAAAATGAAAATGCTGCTTTTACAAAAGTGGGACAGAAGACTGAGGGCTAAGGTCAAGTCAGGAGATGGTATACTCAACTTGTCTCTTCCTTTGAGAAGATATATGTGAAAGAGATAATAATTACAAAATATTACAAGGTTGAAATCACAGATACAACATGGCCAGCACAGTCATGATATGGAAATCATTTTCCTGTAGAGAAAACAAAAAAAAATCTCAAGGTAAAAAAATTAACATTCCAGAGGTCTCTTCAAGATGGCGATCTGAAGACAAAAGGCTTCCATTGCACCCCCGTGACTGATCAGGATATCTCCGGCTTCTCACCAGTTTTTTAAGGTGCGTTTTGGGAAATGGCATTATGAATCACCAGTTCTGATCTCAGCATTGGTTTTGGGGAATAGAGACCTACGAGCGAACAGGGATTCTTTGTCCCGCGCACCCGCGG
>PVKS010019866.1:0-37743 GCA_004027875.1 Aplodontia rufa | reverse complement strand
CATAAGAAACATTTGCAGACACTTTAAAGGGTTGCTTGTCTTCCAAACCTCTATTACTTGAAAGAAAAGCTATTTTGTTACTGTAAATATTGACAATAATTAAGTTGTCTGGCTTATAGTAGGTTGTAAATCTGATGATTGTATAGAGAAGTCCTTAAGAAAGTAGAAAATTTAAGAAGCAGACCAAATCACAAAAGGAAAGGGATGTTAGCTGTGCTGCTAAATCCTCTGAAAATGTTTTTCAGCTCTAGTTGATGCAAAATAATATTTCCTTCCCACCACTCCACTGCATTTCAATTTTTAATTTAAATTTCCTGAAAGTCAATCGATCAACATATTTGCAATCAATCAATGAGAGAAACAATGTGCCAAACTACAACTAACTTCTCCCAAGCAATGCTTGCTAGGTACAATGATGACAAGAGATCTGTCTTCCTACCACGTGAGCCCTCAGTCCTGGGTATGGAATTTGTAGCTGCCTAGGGTGAGTCCTTGAGATACATAAAGCTCCCTGAATTAGAAATCAGGAATCTGGCTTGCCTTGCATGAGAATCAAATCAAAATGGATCAAGGAGCTAGGAATTAAACCAGCTACCTTGCAAATTAGGTCCAACTCTTCAGCATTTGGGAGTAGGCAAAGACTTTCTCAGCATGTCACCTAAAGTGAAGGAAGTGAAAAATCAGCGATTGGGATGCCATAAAGCTAAAAAGCTTTTGCACCACCAAAGAAATAATCAAGAGTCAAGAGGTTTCTTACAGAAATGGAGAGAATCATGGGCTATGATTCCTCTGACAGGGGCCTCATATCCAGAATCTACAAAATCCTCAAAAATCTCAACTACAAAAACACAAGCAACCCAATTAATAAATGGGCCAAAGAGCTAAATAGAAACTTCTCAACAGAGGACATTGATCAGGCCAATGAATACAACAGAAAGTGCTCTAAATCACTAGTAATCAGAGAAATGCAAATGAAAACTACATTAGGATATCACTTCACGCCAGTCAGATTGGCAAAAATGAAGAAAATAAATAATAATAGATGCTGGAGGGGTTGTGGAGAGATAGGCACACTAGTTCACTGTTGGTGGAACTGCAGACTGGTACAGCTCCTCTGGAAAGCAGTGTGGAGAATCCTCAAAAAACTAGGGATGAGTCCACCATATGATCCTGCTATTCCTCTCCTGGGTATCTTTCCAGGGGATTTAGAATCAGCACGTTACAGCAACACAGCAATATCTATGTTCATAGCAGCTCAATTTACAATAGCTAAATTATGGAAACAATCCAGATGTCCCTCACTGGATGAATGGATCCAAAAACTGTGGTACATATATACCATGGAATTTTTTAAATTTATTTATTTTATTAAGAGTATATAGAGATACAAATGAGAGGGAAACATTATCAAACCATCAATAACTGATGTATATATACATAGTTATCCAGGGGTAATGCCAAAACATGGATGACCACCTTGGGTTTCACCTGTTGCAGTTTCCCCCAGAAGAACTCTTGCGTTAAATGGTTATCTCATGGAGGAATAACATCTTCTTCTGAGATGGTTCCCCTATATTCCCACTCTCCAGTCTCCTAGGAGTTCTTCAAATACCCTCCCCCCACCTCCCTTACACCTCCAAGTATCCTAGGGAGCCATCCCCCTATTATTCTGAGAATCATACAATTTGAAGTTATTGTTAGGTTAGCCGTTTAACCTACTGCTTCCCCAAGTATTCTAGCTTCCACAGATGAGAGAAACCATTCGGCCCTTCAGTCTCTGAGATTAGGATACTTCACTTAGCATAATTCTTTCCATCTCCATCCATTTGATATCAAAAGCCATAATATCATCTTCTCTAATGGCCGAGTAGTATTCCATAGTATATATGTACCAAAGCTTTTGTATCCACTCCTCAAGTGAGGGGCATCTGGGTTGGTTCATGGAACCAACTATAGTAAATTGAGCTGCTATACACATTGAGGAAGCCACATCACTATAATACACTGATTCTAACTTTTTTGGGAAAATCCCCAGGAGTAGGATAGGTGGGTCATAAGGTGGTTCCATCTTCATTTTTTGAGGATTCTCCACACTGCTTTCCATAGTGGCTGAACCAAATCATGCTGAGTGAAGTCAGCATAACCCAGAGAACCAAGGGTCCAATGTCTTCAGTCATCTGTGGAGGCTGGAACTAGACCCTGGCTATGGAGAAAGGAGGTATATTATCATATTTTGAATCCAGATATGGTGTAATGTCATACAATCTAATACATTTTCAGAGATGTTTTGGGAAGGGGAGGGGAGGGATAAGGATGAGTAATTGGGGGGGCGCTCTTGGGGGTAAATCTAATTTTCAGAATCTCTATATATATTTATTATTTCATTAGAAGATTGTGTGATTGTCCAACAAATAAATTTCTGAATAAAAAATTAAAAAAAAAAGAATCTGGCTTGCAACCTTGTCTTTGCCCTTGGGTGGGTCATTCAGCTTCTGTGGCTTCTGGATCCTCATCTGTAAAATGACATTTAATGCAAGATGGGTCTTAAAGTCACTTCTGGATCTAATATTCTCTGTTACATAAAATAATCATTTCGAGGAAGAGAAACAATTGAACATTTTTAATGCATGAGTTATGAAACACTTAATTGTGTTCATTTTGCATAAATGCTATGAAAACTGTTCTGTGAACAAAATAAGCTATTATTAAATAGTACTGATGCCTTACTTTTAAACAGTTAAAGGTAATAATTCTACTCTTTAATAAAAAATTAAAAAAACATTTTGAGGGTTTTTTAAAAACTTTTTTAAAAGACAAAATTATGCTTTTTATCTTTCCCTAATATATTCTGCGGTTTTCAATAAAGGGGTTTAAGCACATTTTGTATAATTAACAAATGATTCCAAATTGATGAAAATCCACCTCAATATAAATTAGCAGAAATGAATGTCCTAATTTATTTTGTTCCAGACTAAAGACTGAAGTCTGAGGAATACATAAATAAGCAAGCAAAATAGACGCCATTGGAAAAAGCACATCTGTCCACCATCAGCACACAAAAAGCTGCATTGTGCGGTCCTGAGAAAGATTACACAGCATCCAAAGGAGGAGGAAGCTGAGAGAGACCAAGAGAGGGAGAGATAGATATGAATAAATAGGGCAGCAAGGGTTCTTGTGAGAAAAATCAAAGATTGGGTGGGTCAAGCCGGAACTAGAGGAAGAATTTAGGCAAGAGGAAAAACTGTAGACAAATAGGGTTTTTAACTGGATGCTTGGGCTTGCCAATGCCATCTGAAATTGCAGAAGAAAAAAATAAATTAAGCCTAAGATGTGATTAGGGTCATGATGTTGTGTATATTGAAAGAATATGATGAAAAAATTAACATGATGATTTAAAAGGGAAACACTGTTTCATTCAGTTTTCTTAACTACAATTTAACTTTTGAATTCTGACTATATGAATATAACCTCTAACAGCTGGACTATAGCAAGCAGAGTGGCTGAACAGTCTGTTGATAAAAAAAAAAAAAAAACCCACCTAGGAATAAAGCTGCAGACTCCCAAAACATACCATATGCTAGGATTCTATGAAGCAGGGAAGAACTCCCAGTTTCTAAGTGGACAGTGACAGTAGAATTTGGAAGGCTCATCAAATGCACATTTTTTCAACAGCTCTGATGTCCTTCCTAGGTAAAAACTAAAGTCAATGGATGAATTAGAGTATAAGTATGGATCCCCTTTACAGCAGACAGTTGATTGGCTTGCCCAGCACTTATATATATAATGTGGTCTTTTCTTGTATTCTAACTTCAGTTGTAGAGACTGAAAAGTGAAATAATTATTTTCTAGCTTTCTTTAGAATTGAGGAATGCCATGCGACTAAAGAGAGGTAAGTAGATGTCTGCCCTGTTCTCTCGTCTCTAATGGGGACATGTGCCCTAGAACTGTGGCAGTTACCTTATGACCACGAGGGAAAGGACAAATAAATCAGACAACAGTCATTGCATCACTGAGCCACTGAACCAATTCCACCAGCTCCTTATCTTCAAACTTTGAATACATAATGAAAAGAATTCTCCATTTCCTTAAAGCCCTGCAAATCTGTTTTCTTCTTTCTTTTAGATGAATGCATCGCAATATACCTTCCAGAGAAGCAAATTCTACTCTATGTTTCCCCATTATGCATGATTTCTCTCTGATTTTGGACTAGATGTGACTTGTTTTGCTTTAGGCCTATTGTCCTGCTTTCTGCAAATGAATACGGTCCCCTCCCAAGGCATGATGACAGATGGACACATGAGTTTGCTGAGGTCACTCTGCCATTCTGTGCAATGGAAGGAGGAGGGGTGTAGGCTGGTTTCAGAAATCTAAGCTCTCTGCTCTGAGGTGTAGACTAGGGTTGGAGAACTCTAGAACTAGGTTGGAGTCTCCCTCTTCCTCCCCTCAAGCAGGAAACAACTCAGGGCATCTACCTGAGGAATCCTGCGCTCTCTCTCTCTCTCTCTCTTTCAGTACTCTCTTCCCTCTCAGGGGATAGAAAGGCAGAGAAGATGGGAACAGAGTGCCATAGTGGAAGATAGAAAACTAACTTTGAGGTTGACACCAAGCTTACTGCATACTGCAGTAGTACAGGAAAAGGCCTGGTATGGAAGGAAGTACAGAGCAGCCTACAAGATCTCGGGGACTAGGCAAAATGTTGAGAAAATTTACACAGGACAATCATTTGGGGTGAGGAAATAGGGAATGCTCACACACACATACACAACAAAACAACAGAAAAGAAAGTGTGGAAGAGTTATTCTGATGGGCTCATTCTCTCCTCTAGTCAGATTATAATGGATCATTAAATGAAATGCGTACACCTTGGACATGTTAAGAAGCTCACTGTAGCAACCTTTATACTCTACAAGTAATCTTTAACCTCATATATACCTTATTTTTTTTAAAGAGAGAGGGACAGTGAAAGAGAGAGAGAAAGAGAGAATCAATTATATATAGTTTTTCATGTGGGTTTCGTTGCTCAGACACTTCGTTGTGTATGTTGTACTGGGATTTGAACCTGCATCCTCACACATGCTAGGCAAGCGCTGAAACCACTGAGCCAGGCTCCAGCCCCTCATATATACCTTAAAAACACAAATCCAATTTATTTTAAAAATGTAGGTATGGTATGCACAATCTTGTCCAAAGAAAAGAAAGAAATGTGCACCTGATGGATATGTGAAATTACTCACTTAGTAACTTTTTTTTAAAAAGAGAGAAGGACAGTGAGAGAGAGAGAGAGAATCAACGTTTTTAATCTAGCTTTTCACATGGCTTTCATTGCTCTGACACTCAGCTGGGCATGTGGTGCTGGGGTCTGAACCCATGTACTCACGCCTGCCGGGCAAGCACTGCAACCGTCGAGCCACCACTCCAGCCCCTCACTTAGTAACTTTTAACTCTCTCTATATAACCCATATATATCCTAAATATACAAATACAATTTGTTTATTTTTGTAACACTGGGGATTAAACCCAGAGACTTGTGCATACTAGATAGACACTCTACCACTGAGCTACACCTCTGACACAACAATTCTTTTTTTAAAGGAAGTACAATATACAAAATCACCAATTACCAGGAAAGAAAAGAGGGAAAGGAAAAGAAAGGAGGAAATGTGTGACTGTGAAAGTGTTCATTCCATGGAAGGCTAACTAGTAGATTAACGATTCTATAAACGGCATTGAAATTATTAATGGAATATTGCTGGACTCCTAGTCCATTCCACAAAAGGAAGAATAAATGATAATGAAAGTGGCGTCTGCTGGGGATGTTCACCTTCTATAAAGTTCGCACGGTCGTAGCAGGGGTGTCCTTGTTGCCAATCCTTTTGAGGTAAGACTCACTCAATAAACGTTATGAAATTATCAAGCCATCCATGATGAATAATATTGTTATTAATAATTACATTGTGACCTGACATCTTACTTGTGCTAAGACAAAATGGCACTGAGTTATATTAATATAAAACAACTGGCTTATTTCATTTAGCTCCAAAACACATTGAAGGTGGCCTTCTTTAATCATGAAGGCAAAGCCACTTCTTTTGTAAAGAGTTAAGTGCCAAAGACCTGAATTGGATATCAGAATTCCTCTATTAATTATGAAATCTGGAATTACCTAATCCATACATTGTGGAGAATAGAAACAATTACTTACATGAATTTTGGCTTTCTACCATTAAAAATGTAGCCTCAGGGGGATTATGGCAATTATTTATGTATCATCATTCTTTCCTTAACTATTAATATCCTTTTCTTCTTTGTACTGGGGAATTAAACCCAGTGGTGCTTAACCACTGAGCTACATCCTCAGCCCTTTTTAAAAAAATTTTTAACTTTCTTTCTTTTTTTTTAAAGAGAGAGAAAGAGAGAATCAATTTTGTTTAGGTATTTTTTTCTTCTGGCCTTTGTTTCTTGGACACTTAGTTGTGTATGTGGTGCTGGGGTTTGAACCGGGTCCTCCTGCATGCCAGGCAAGCACTCCAACCACTGAGCCACTGCTCCAATATTCTTCTTCTTCTTCTTCTTCTTCTTCTTCTTCTTCTTCTTCTTCTTCTTCTTCTTCTTCTTCTTCTTCTTCTTCTTCCTTTTAAAGGAAGAGAGTGAGAAAAACAGAAAGAAGCGATTTTATTTATGGTTTCATCTAGTCTTTGTTCTCCAACACTTAACTGTATATGTGGTACTGAGGTTTGAACCTGGGTCCTTAAACATGCTGGGTAAGTGCTCCAACTGCTGATCTACTGCTCCAGCCCCTTAATTTTTCTTGATTACAGGGTCTCACTAAGTTGCTTGGGGCCTTGGTAAGTTGCTGAGCCTGGCTTTGACCTTATGATCCTCTCAAGTTGCTGGGATTATAGGTGTGTGCCACTACACCCGGCTCTCAACATGCTTTTAACAGAAAGTTACGTGGATTATTATAGCTACTTATATAAGGAATTAGAGTTAGGCACTCCATGTTTACATGTGAGTCTCCTGTCATTTTTACTAGTTCTTGGTTATCATTGACTGCTGAGTGAGAGGAGGGATTATTAAAGAAATAACCCCAAACCTGAAGAACTTTGCTAAAGGGACAGCACATGTATCTTCCCAGAGCACAAAGCTGAAAAAGGGAAATAAAAAGCTTGGTTAATGTTCCGTACAGTGCCACATAGTGTGATCTAATAAATGGATTTTCCATGGACTCCCCAGAGACTGAAAAAAAGTTTGACTCTCAGGAAACTTTACTTGTGTTTTTTTTCTTCCATTTTCCTTTTCATACTTTCCAATCATCATTCCCTATTAACATCCTCTGTGGGATACCTTAAGTGATTCCTTATTTTATTTTTTATTATGTTTTAACAGTAGACTTTTTATTTTAGAACAATTTTAAGTTCACTGAAAATAGCACAAATGATTCCTCATTTTAATGGCATTTATACTCTTTATACTTCCTGAGTAGACATTGTCTTGCCAAATTGCACATTTTCTTGATCTTTGCTCATAATTTAATTCTACAACATTTTAATTCTCATGAAGCATATCTTTAATTATGTCTCTGTCTTTAAAATTCTACATCTGAATGTGTAGTATCCTTAGAATTATCTAAGGAGTTCAATTTTACAGAAATCATGCTACAAAGATAAAATCTGGAACTTCAAATGCTATTTCACAATTATATTGAACCATGGGTTTGTATTTAAGATCATCTGCATTTGTTCTTACATGATTTGCTTCAGTGTAATTCCCCTTTAACCCAGTACTTTATATTCTTTAAAATAACTAGTTTTGCCTGACGAAAGACTGAATTGTTCATTTAACTGTGTGATGTGTGTCATCTGTATCCAAAGCAGTGAAGTGGACACACCCTGAACCCTCAACATTTTTGACATATTTCATACTGTTGCAGGCACATTATTTCTGGGATTTCCCCCTGACGTATGTCGCAACTATGCCAGAACAGTTCTTTGGGGAGTACTTGTTATTCTTCTTTACAGATGACTGCAAAAATATTGAACGCAAGAGAAAACACTGCTCGAGGAAGATTTGTCCAAATCTATTTGCTCTAGCAGTAATTTATCTGAGAAAATATGAGGCTTTTAAAGTATCCAGAAGGGAATCTCTTCAGTCATCAGTTGTACTGAGCAGAGTTGTGACTCATTTTGAAAGGACTGAGGCATGTGCAAGGGCTTTGAATAAAATATACACCAAACATGGTCTTTGATCTTCTTTAGTTGGAACAATATTAGTCTTGTACTTCAGTGTTCTAGCTTGATAGTCATGAGATTTGGGTAGGGAAAAAGAAATAGGATGAAACAGATGAGTTAGTTTTCTTTGTGGGTATTTTTTGACTCTGCTCCTAACCCACCGGTGTGGTGAAGAAGCCTTCCAGCCATAGGGAGAGCTGCGCCTCTGCCCAGGTCCTGCCTCTAGAACTTTGGTAGTTGCTACTAAATGTGAAGGGTTTGGGAGGCCCCTTTGAGGATGCCACCCATGGCCTCTTGACCTGAGGCATATGTTCTGCTCTCTTTGGAGATACTGATTCATTTGGCTTACAAATGGTGAAAGCAGAGGACAACCTAAATTACATAACTCCAGAACTCATTGGGAAGAATTAAGTTGAAGAGACCATAAAATCTTTCATGTGATTTTAGTGAACTGTTTTACTTAGTCTGGGATGTTATAGTTTAGATCTTGAATGTTCCCTAAAGTCTCATGTGTTAAAGGCCTGGTGCTAACTATGACATTGTTGCAGGATGGTGGAAATTTAGAGGTGGCCCCTAATGGTAGGTCTTCATGTCATTGGGGTTGTGCTTCTAAAGGGGATAGTGGGACCCTGGTCCCTTGCTCTTCCCCTCTTTTACTTCCTGTCCAGGAAGTGAGTAGATTTTACTCCACCACTGGCTCCCACTTAGATGCCTCAGCACAGACCCAACAGCAATGGAGCCAACTGATCAGGGATTGGGAACTCCATGTAAACCTTTTCTCTTCCATAAGTTGATTCTATCAGGTATTTGTTATAATGACAGAAAGGTGACTAACACGTGAGAGTTCTACAAAATTAAGCTTTATATAAAAATGTAGAAATATAAATGAATAGATATAAATATATAAACATATGTGATATAAATATAAACATAATGTACACATGCAAACATATATGCAATATAAATATAAACATATAATATACATGTGCATTTTTATATATGTTGGCTAATATGCCTCACAGTAAACTTCCTTTGGGCTCTAAGCATTTTATAAATCTAGAGAGTCTCTGTAAAATATCACTTGCTTATTCATTGTGTGTTTCCCTAAATGACTACTGTCATCTCCCAGTGGTCATTCATATTCCTCTCCAAAGGTTCCGTCTGTCAGAAAGAGTGAAATATGACCCAGGATAAATAGGATGAAGTATTTTCATTGATTCCTGTGGTCAACCATGGCTTGTGCTGCTCCCAAGGGGAGACAGAAGTTCTGTTCAACACAGTTAGAAAGTTTCTAGGCTCCAAGAGTCAGACCAGGAGCAGAGACGCAGCAGTTTCCAAATGAAAACTAAACAAACAGCTGACACATCAATCTCCTTTTCCTTTCTAGTATGTGTTCTACCATGTCCTTGTTTAAATTACATACTCACCTTTGTTTGAACTGAAGCTTGCATTTATTTTGAGCCAATAAAAACTATAAGAAGGAAACATCTGTATTGTTAAGTAAAATGACCATGGAAGTCCAGCAAAGTGACAATCCAATTTAAGACATTGTGAGAAAGGTTTCTGCAGATAATATTTTCAAGGCAAAGTAAAATTTGTTACTATAACTATTAATGATGCTCCTGATTTGTATCTGTATTGCCTTATATTTTATGACATTTTAAATATTTAATATTCCATGAAATTTGATCCTTATAGCAAACTGACAGATAGATATGTTACATAGATTTAATTTAAGACACACAAATAATCAGTAGAAGAACTGATCTTAGCAAATTCCTTATAAAGGTTATTTATCTGTGTTAGAAAGTATTGTGAAATTGTGATGAAGTGCGCTACTTGGAAAGTTCTTACTGACTTGCTGGTAGGGATTTTAACTGATACACAAGCTTCCTGAAAGGAAATTTTTAAAATTGTAAGTTCTCATAACCTTTATTAGAAATACTAAGAATATAAGTAATTATGTATTTAAGTATTTGCATAAAGATAGAGCAATAAAGAGCATCTCTGAAGCATTGCTGTGTTACTTAAATGACAATAGCACCAGGATCTTTAACAAAGAAATTCAAAAGTTTTATGACTGGACACACAGAAAAGTATATATTTTTGACACACAGAAAAGTATATATTTTTGCTCACAATTTCCCAAATGAATGTGTGTTCATGTAATTATTCAGAGACTCAACCATCTTATGACTCCTCCAAGTCCTTGAAGTCCTCTAAAGAAGGACCTCTGCCTTTGATTGGCCTACATGGAAAAAGAAACAGGGAGGGTACATGCAAGTTATTTTATTTAAGAGCACAGATCACTTCTGCTCATGTTTCATTGACCTGACGCCATCATGGTGCCCCAACTGCATGGGAAGCTGAGAAATGGATGCCAGCGATGCTCTCAGGCAATAGAGAAGATAGCATTTGGTGAATTACATAGTAATCTCTCTACAACGACAATTACGAAAAATTTAAAAATGAATTATAGTATGTCTATATGGTAGAATACTGAGCAATATTTATGAAAAAATATGACAATATAATGTGATGAAAGGTATTCTTGATATACTGATGGAAAAACTCCTTTCCATACTGTTCTTGGCATAGCTGCTTTTGTGTGCATGATCGTGACTAGTTACTGGAAGCTGACAGAGCAGAACTTAGGAAATGCCATTGTCTTGGTGCTGTCATACCTCGGCTTTCCAAAACTTTCTTTTTCTTTTCTTTCCTATGTGCTTATTACAGGAAGCAAGACATGTAGAAAGATTTCATATTCAAGAATCTGATAGCTGTAGATATGACTATAGATTTTGTCATTCATTAATGGAATCAACTGAACCCAGTTAATCAATTTGTATGAGGTTTCATTTCTTTTTATATTGTAGTAGTTGTAGTAATCCACTTTATAAGGTTAATAAGATCAGGTGAAAGTATTTATGTAGTCAATTTAGCAAAGTGTTTGACATGTCAAATAAGCTTTTAAAATCCATCCAATAATGTGGTGATATTATTATTTTTATGATATTATGCAGCAAGTCAGGTTACTCCAAGTGAATAGTAATGTGTTAAAATATACTCAACTGGATTACACTTTTCACAATTCTTTTTCCTTAGCCTCCAATAGTTTAATTTATTTCTTCTGAAAGTTTGTCTTACAATCCACCATATTCCCACAAACCTTCTGAAGTATATATTATGAGGTAGGAATACTTTTTTCCTAGGTTTTCAATAATTATTTATTTTTAATTATATCCGACACTGGGCAGTGCTTCTCCTATTGATTGAACACCCTGAACTGCCTTCTAGCATTGGGCATTTTGGCAGGCACTGTGGGTTGCCTACAATGTGCCATCTTCTTCCCACTCCTCAATCTTGGGAAGGACTACTTTTTAGTATGGAACCTGGAAATGTAAGACCCTGGCTGTTGTAGTCTTTCTTGCAGCTTATAGCATGAGCAGGTGATCCAATTCTGTCCAACAGACTAGAGGGAAAATTTAATGGGGAAAATCTCAGAAAGGTCTCTCTCCTGGTAATGAATTGACTGTGATCTCAGCTATCCAAATTTCCTCACGTTCAAACCCTTTATGGAGTGGCTTTGTGATTTTTCTTATTTAGAGGTGAAGTCTATTTTCCAACTTCTTGATTTTAGGCTGATCTCATGATCTAATTTAAGCAATAGACTATAGTAGAAGCAATGTGGCACCATTCTGAGGTTTTGGTCCAAGAGACCTAGAGAGGTGGGGCCTCCAGGACCACAGAGGAGGGAGCTTGGTAGACACTCTCCCAATAAAACAATTCAACTGGTAAAAATTAAAAAACAACATTTAAAGTCTCTTGAAATTGTCCTGAAAACATGCCAAGTGGCAGAATATTCATTCAAAGAAAAACTACTTAATCAGTGAAGACAGGAGTCTGTGGGACTGCAAGAATCATCGGAACCATCAAGTTCTGAAACACTAACTCTAGAGGGAGAACACTTGAAATACAGAGAAGAGACCCTTGGTGACATAATTGGATTGCTGATTTGCCTCTCTCTTGGACTGTCTGTTTACTGATTTCTTATTCGGTGAAAAAATAAATGTCCTATTATTTAAGAAATTTTAGGCTGGAATTTTTTTATTTCAAGCTCATTGTCATTCATATGACTCTGAAATAGAATCCATCCACGACAAAGGCAGGTGGTGAAGTTCCTGCTTAGTGGGTTTTCTGTTTGTTTGTCTGCTCACCTCCATGGCCTCGCATGTGCTTCCTCGTCCTAAACCTGCTCTCCCTGACTCAGGGCTCTGTCTCCACCATTTGAATTTATCACACATTAAGACACAGTGTTGAATGAAAGTCTTTGATACCTCAAACAAGATTACCTTTTCTCAACATGTTCATTTTAGTTCTTGTCTGCTGGGCTTTACCAAAATGTGTAGTCAGGGATCATAAGGCAAACAAAGGACTCCTTAGGGTCCTTAGATAAGTCCCAAAGACATAAGGGTCCTTTGGTGAACACCATATGCTGGCTGGTTTTCAGAGGCTCCTTTTCTTTCTTTTTTTTTCTGACCAAAGTGGTGTGTGTATGGTGCATCTGTCTGGAGAGTCTTATCGACACGACACAGCCTATGTGAAAGTACATGATCTAATTAGAGAATCCATAAGTTCTCTGACTCTAAAATTAATCTGTATTGGATACATTCTAACTTGTGTATCAACCAGCCAGAGCCCACTCCTACTTTTCTGGAGAAGAAATTACTTCAGGAAGCATTTTACAGTTCTTTATTTCAAATGTTTTACTTTGTCTTTTTTTTTTTTTTTCAGGAACAATCACCATCTAAAGACTATATATGATGGTGGGTGAGTAAACATTTGGGAAACTTGCTTTTAATCTTTAGTATTAGAAACTATCAATCTACTTTTGGTATATCTGCAATACAGAAAAAAAATCTATATATATGAAATAAAATAATTCTCTTAAAAGACAACTGATGACTGGCTTCTCATTTTTAGTAAGCTTAGATTTCTAAGGTGTTATTTCAGTTTTCTCTTTAATTAGTAAAAAGAATTAATAAATAAAGCTCATGGGGCTGGAGCAATGGTTCAGAGGTTGGAGCGCTTCCCTGGTAAGCTTTGAGAACCTGGGTTCAGACCCCAGCACCACACACACAACTAAGTGTTGGAGAAACAAAGGCCAGATGAATAAATAAATAAAGTTGATTCTCTCTTTCTCTAAAAATAAATGAATAAATAAAGCTCATGATTGTATATAAAACTAAGCCAGAGATTAAAAGAAAAAAAAAGAACCTCTTTGCTTTTTGCTTGTAGTCAGGCAAAATTCATTTCACTTTGTTTTCCTTTTGTAAGTTGCTTGTAGTTGGTGCTTCCCCTGTATGGAATCCTTTGCAGGATCTAGTTTCAGAATCTGCCTCCTGAAGGTTTTATTATTGGTTGTTGGCCTTTCATTTTATAGCTATGAGGCAGCCTCTGTAGTTGGCCTAGGATTCAGGCAATCTTAAAATTGATCTGCTCTTGTTTCCTGAGGTCAATCTGCTCTTCATGGATTGTGATTCACTAATAAATGTATGCTGAAAATAAAAATTTTGCAGGCTAGAAGAAAACTAGGAGCCAGCAATTCTACAGGCAATTCATAAACTGGAGTTAAGCATATGATCTTTCACATACATCTATTTATTGGAAAATAGGCCATTTGTAGATTTAAAATACCTAGAATTTGTGTGCTATTATTTTTCTAGCCACTTCTAGATGGTGGTTATAAAATCCATACAATATCCTAAAAAATCAACCCTAAACTTTGTTCAGAAAAAGTCAAGGTCAAATCTTCTGATTTGGAGTGAGGTAGGAAGTGGTTAGAAAAGGCAGGCTAAGTGTTGGAGAAACTCCTTAAGAAGTCAACAAGAGAGTTTTATTCAATAATAAGGTCTTCAAACTTTTTCACTATTGCTTTGGAGAAATAACCCTTATTTAGTGAGATTCTACCCATATGAAGGAGAATTGGGGAACAGATGTACAAAGGAGTTGTTTCATATTACTAAACTGAACCTTGACTTAATTAGGTTTCTAACTCTGAACCATATACATGCGTTTCTTCACAATAATTTAAAATAAACACTGATGTTACTCTCTCACTTAACTGTGTGGGACACAGAGGCTAGCCCTGACCTGAGCAGTCACTATTGTCTAAGATTGCATTTGCCTTGATAGTGTCAAATCCCAAGTGGTGACAACCATCTGAGGCTAAGAAAAGATTTATTTTCCCAGTATCTGGTCTTGCCACATGCACATAGAAACAAGTTGGAAGAGCTGCGCAAATTTCTTCTGCTCTTGCTCCAACAGAGCCAAAGCATAAACAGTCTTGCTTTGAATAGTTTCGTTTATAAACCTATTCTCTGTACCTTTATAAAGATTTAAAAGTATGACATTATTAATTATAAAAATAATTATAGGCAATGCTAAACCAAAGACATTTGTTAGACTAAACAGAGAAGGCAAATATGAGGTAATAAACTGTGGATTGTTAATAAAATGAAGATTTGGGGGCCAGTAATAACAAAAATGAGATTGCTGGTGAACACTAGATAGCTACTTGAATAGGAGGACAAAGAAAATAAGAAGCAGTAATGGAATGGAAACTTGGGCACCAACCAAAAACGTGCTCACAGGATTCTAACTGTCTCCCCTGATACTTCTTTGGGCAGCAAAAGGATACAGGCGTGTATCATGAGAGGAGCATTTCACCGAAGGTGAGGTAAATCTTATAAATGAAGGGCCAAAGGTGACTGAACGAACAGTTCCACAGGGAAACCAATGCCACATTCTTTAGGAAGAAGAAGGCACAGTTGGTTATGTGGTTAAGCACTAGGCGAGAGGTCTTTTCGGTTTTTCCTTATCTATGAGAAGCCAACACACTTTTCAAAGAAGCAATACATTTATTATCTCTTTTTTTTCTTTCTCTAAACTGAGGATTGAACTCAGGGAACTTTACCAGGGAGCTATATCCTCGGTCCTTTTCATTTTTTAATTAAAAAGATTTTTTTTTTTTTTGAGACAGGGACTTGCTAAGTTGCTAGGACTGACCTTGAACTAGCCATCTTCATACCTCAGACTTTCCAAGTTGCTGGGATTTCAGGGATGCACCACTATACCTGGCTACAGCATATTATCTTTAGTCAAATCCTTTGATCTAGTATTTGGAGGAGTGCCTCTGAGGTTTCTGTGGGAAACTGTGTCACCTAGGAGAATACAACTTTCATGGCAAATTGGAGAACTTCCTCCTATTCTTTAGTGCTGATCTCACAATAAACTATGAAACTATTTATCAGGCATTTTTTAAGGAATTGAAGCCATTTGAAGGCAATATAATATGAATTTTGGGAACTCAGTATATTTAGCAACACTGGAAATTTACAACTCTAGGGAAAAAATAGCAAAATACAATTAAAGGGTTTCATCTTGTATACCATAAAGAAGAGAATTTTTCTGTTTTTAATTAGCTATTCATTTCCTTTGCAACATGTGGCTTCAGAAAATTAGAGAGCTTATTTATAACAACATCTAAGTCTTTTCAGCTTATTTCATTAAAGTATTATGTTAATGAGTCCAAGATTCAGATTCCTCCCCAAGTGAGCCAATAAATTTACTTTGGTTTGGAACCAACAACTCCACCCTAGTTCAACCAGCCATCTTTCAACACTGATCCTTAGAGACTGGTTAAATATAGGTGGATGATCATTGTAAACCCATTCTTACCAGCCCTGGAGTATCCATTCATACCCAATGACATATCGAGAGAGGCTCTTCCATAGAAGAAGGATAGCCTCTGGTATAAACGTTGCAGAACTTGGTGGCTGAGCACATAGTGTCAGGTATCTGAGCTCATATCACTGCTCTGGGCTTTGTCGTCACGTGACTTTGGCAAATTACTTAAATAGCGGGTTGAGGATTAACCAAGATGATGTATTTAAGGTTCTCAGAACAGCCTCTGGATTTTAATAACTGCTCAGTAAATGTTACTACACAAAGCCTCTTTTTTTAGAAAACAGTTTCTCAAATGTCTTGAAGGGTTTGGAACTGCATCACAGTTTTGTTGTGACCCTGTCTGTTTGGGCTTGACACAAAGGCTGATTACTGTGGATTCAGCATGGACAATGTCACTGGAAGGCCCAGCTCTCTATTCTTTATGGAATGTACTATGTTGGATGTGACTTGCTATCAGCTAATTGCAATTTAAATGGATGCAAATGTAAGCCCAGACTTCTATCCCACAACTGAGTGAGTCAGGGATTCCAGCACAGCACACTGCCTGTTTATGGAATAAATCATTGAAAACTCTCTCTGTGCGGCATTTTGCAGTTTTACCTGAAATCTGTTACTGAAAACAATGGTGCTCTGAGAGAGAGGGTGTGTGTGTAAGGAATTTAACCATGAAAAATCTTATCTTAATCTTTTTCACAAGTATCCTGTCTTGACAATCTCAGGAATTTTATTGGCAAGCTGTAGCCTTCTGCTGTAGGGGTTGGAATGCACTACTGGATGAGGCAAACAGATGGTGTGGATCAGAGATTTTCCACTTTCTACTGAGAAATATGAAAAGACGAGGGAAAATTAGAATCACCATTGAAAGAGAGTAACCTTCTGGATTCCTTATCAGTTAAAACCATTACATGCAACAAAAGTTGCTCTCCAAATGCACAGTTGTGTTTTATGTTAAGAGTTCCAAAAGTTCTTCTAAGGATAAGAGCAGAAAATTGTATAGTATACAAAACAGCTGCAATTTCTCAACATAGACTATAGTATCTTAGAATACTGATTTTTCATCATTAGCTCTATTTCTAAACAGTTTGTCTCTCCAGCATCACATGTGAACAAAATCTCGCTGAGTTGTGGAATATTTAATTATATTTGCAAACATCTTGAAAAAGCACTATCAAAAGACTTGAAGCCTTCAAGTATTTGTCAAACCAATTGATTCCCATAAATTCCAGGACCTTTTCTTTTCAGTCACACAGAGATGGTGCTTTTGGGGCAAAGTGAAAACACAGCATTATGCTTACCATTTTATTTGAAGTTTTCATACTGTAAGTCCAGTGTCACTATTCTTCAGAATTCTGTGGTTCTGAGCCATTCTCTTTTGGTGAATGAAAGGATAGTAGTGTATAGGGCAAGGTACAGTACTTTTCAAGATGAGTAGTTGGTCTGATGGGAACTAATAGTGGTTGATGTGTGGTATGACAGGCAGAATAAAGTTACTCACAATGATGTCTATGACCTTATCCCTGGAATCTGTGAGCAAGTTAGTTTCATGGCAAAAGGGACTTTGCAGATTTGGCTAAGTGAACAATCTTGGGATGGGGTAGCTATCTCATGAGTTAGCCATGGTTCTCCAGAAAAAGTAGCACTGACTGGATATGTGTGTACATATATAAAGAGAGATTTGTTCTAAGGAATTGACTGATATGATTGCGAAGATTTGGCAAGTCCAAAATCTGATGGGGTAGACCAGTAGTCTGGCAACCCAGGAAGGAGTTGCCATAGAAGCCCAAGGACAGCGTACTGCAGCATTCTTTCCTGCTCTGGAGAGGCCAATCTGCTCTATTTGACTGGTTGGACGTAGTTCATTACCACCCTCCCGCACTATGGGGGGCAATCTGCTGTACTCAAAGTTCACTGATTTAGATGATTTAATTTTTTTTTCACAGAAACACCCAGAAAAATACTGGACCAAGTATCGGGGCAACTTGGCTTAGTCACATTCATACATAAAATTAACCAGTGCATCTTGGATTACACAGATGGATCCAATGTAGTCACTAGGGTCCGTACAAATGGAAAGCGGGGTGATAGGAGGGTGAGAAATAGAGAAGGAGACATGAACTATTGAAGCAGAAGCTGTGGGGCTTGATTGCTAGCCTGAAGAAGGAAGGGGACCACTAGCTAAGGAATGCAGGCAGCCTCTTCAGACCAGAGCAGGTAACAAAAGGGTTTTCCTCTAAAACCTCAAGAAAGTAGACAACTCCCTTCACTGTTGTCCTGTATGATCTATTTTGGACTTCTGACCTCTAGAAATTCAAGACGATAATGTGTATTGTTTCCTGCCACTAAATTTATGGTAATTTGTCATAGCATAAATAAAGACGTAGAAGCCAGTTCATGTCCCGTTGAGACTACAGAGTTGAGAACTCAGTTACTCTGGTGAAGAGAAGCACCTGGCAGCTAGTGCCACTCAGTGGCTGTGAAGGTTCTCAACAAATGGGTCCATTACCTACCTGAATGCCACATGGATTCTCCAGCCCTTCCTGCCTCTCTCTGGGTGTTGTTACCATTCCCTTCTCCTGAAATGTCTTGTTATTCTGTTCAGATTCTTTTCAAGCTAGCAGCTCACTTACTTTCATAGATACATGATTATTTCTATGTTGTGCATTAAAATAATTTAAAGAAATCATTGAAAGAAAAATCACCTGTTTTTGTATAGCTGAGAAAAACAAATATTTTAAGTGTACATGAGACCCAAATATAACTATTGCCTAGAGTTGAGATGAGAAAGTTCAATTTAGACTCAATAAATATTTGTGAACAGCTGCTGTTGTCAAGATGTGGAATTGTAGGAGGGGATATGTAAAGAATGAGACCCGTGAACTCAGAGCCCTGTAGCTAGACAGGTGAGGACATAGGAAGGGTTACAAGTGATATTAACTGGAAAGACTAGGGCTTTGGCATCAAAAGGACCTGGATTATTTATATCACAAATATACTAACATACACATTGATTTCCTTATTCTTTATTTTCTCATATTAATGAGAAATTAATTTTTGACACCGAGGGGCACTTAATCACTGAGCCACCTCCTCAGCCCTTATTTATTTTTTGAGACATGGTCTTGCAAAGTTGCTTAGGGCTTCACTAAATTGCTGAGTCTGGCTTTCCACTTGCAACCCTGCTGCCTCAGCCTCCTAAGCCACTGAGGTGACAGGCATGCACCAATTTACCTGATGAGAAATGCATTTTTATCTAGGAAATATGAACAAATTAATATCTACTTCACAAATTGCTGTGAGGATTAAATGAAATGACTAATTGCAGCACTGATCAATGCAACAAATATATACCAAGTATACACTTTCTACATATATTTGTGGATGAAACAAAGTCCCATTCATATATCTTATATTGTAACAGAAAGAGACACATAATAAATAAATAAATAAACACATCAGTTAATGAAAAATGATATAATTTTTAAAAAATAAGAAATGGAGTCACAGAATGCCTGGGGGAGCAAGGGAAGGGCAGAGGCTTAACCCAAACATCAGTGCACAATTTCTGATGCAGAGTGCTTATTATTGAGATGAAAGTCTCTATCATTGGAGTGAAAGTTTCCATCTCGTGGATTTTACACACAATCAGATGGAGGACATAGGAATTAAGTTTTAAAGTTGGGGAAGATTCAACGGGAAGGGATGGCAGGCAAAGATTAAAAAGCTGAAGGAAGCAAAGGCACCTAGGCAGACAGACCCTCTGAGAAAGGGCCTAATCTCCCTCTTTCTCATGGGAAATTCCCACCGTATGCCACCTTTGGGTTCCATTCTGTTCACATCACTTGGAGCTCCGGCCTGAAGCCGGGAAGCATTCTGTCCTCCGGTGAGTATGTGGATTGCCTCTGTAGCTTTTCACTCTTTGGCCAGTCCTGAGGGTTTGGCGCAATTTGTTCATCCAGGAAACTGGACCACCAGGCAGGCTCTCAGTAACCAAGTTCTAGTTCCATTTCTGTTGTAACTTTCCTTTTCTCTCTTTAAAAAAATCTGGCTACTATTTCCAGTAAAATGAATCAATCTCTCCTTGGTTGCCAAGATATCTGTTTGTTTTAATGATCTTAATTTGCTAAGTTAGAATTTCCAAGACAAACTCAGCTTGAGAAAAGGAAAAAAAAAAAGGGGTGGGGGTAGAAGTGGGTGGAGGGGTGGGAAACATGGGAAGCAAGGGCAGGAGAGGGCAGGGATGCCTCCGGCTTACCGCAGGATGTACAGACTCTTACCAAAGGAAAAGCAAATAAACAGGCCACGGCCGAATCCTGGGTTCAAAGCCAGGGCTGTTTCAGACAGCACAGAATTCCTAAATGCTGACTAGGTTAGCCACACCAGCTAACCTACATAAGTACATGGGTACTTCTCCTTGAGGACAAAGGAAGAGTTGATGATCTCAGGGCTAATCTTCATCTCTGGGCAAGCATCAAATTCCCTCCTCCCATTTGGGCTTTCCCTGTTCAGGAGCAAGACACTGCCCTGCCGCCCTTAAATTTCTGCCCTTACCCTTCCCTATTGATTTTTGAAAGGATTAACTCCTCACATTTCCTCCAGTGCCTTTCCTCTGGCTCCTTTAAATCTGGTGCTTCTGGCAGTATGGTTTTAGCTTTCCATAGTCTACTGACATTGTTTCCTCAAACATCAAAATGGTACCAATTTTGATTACCCGTTCAGAGCTGGTTTTTTTTTTTTAAATGTCTCTGCATCATCTGAGACCCTGTTTTCTGCCTCTAGGTTTATTATATTCTTTCAATTTTTCTTTTTATCTAGATATGTATATAGTATAATTGTTTTGTTTTTCTTTTCTTTATCCAAATATAGACATTCTTTTTGAGACTCCATTTTTGACCTTCTTATCTTCTCTCTTCTTTGGCATTTTTTCCCTCTTTTAGTAGCTCTGAACTTTCTCTAGAATTCTAGGTCCAAATCCCTAATGACTTAATAGCCATTTCCATCTGCGCTGTTCATGAGCTCTTCAGTTTTAACACATTAGTGCTGTAGTTTAACCTCTTGCCCTGATGCCTCCAAGCAGGTATCTAAACAAAAGACTCATTTCTTTCAAGGAATAAAGGTGAAAATGATACATGCAAACAAGATTTTCAGAGCACATCAGTTGCAGTATTTTTCATTTTAACTTCCTCTGGCAATGTTTAAAGACATTTGGTATACATTTTTAAGAGTGATTGTGAGCTGGGCTTGGTGGTGCATGCTTGTAATCTCAGAGGCTTGGGAGGCTGAGGAAGGAGGATCAAAAGCTCAAAATCAGCCTCAGTAACTTAGTGACACCTATAGTAACTTACAAAGATCCCACCTCAAAATAAAAAGTGAAAAGTGTTGGTGATGTGGCTCAGTGGTTAAACACTGCAGGGTTCAATCCCTGGTAGCAAAATAAATAAATAAATGATAGTGATTTGTTGACTTGTGATCCAATTCATTCTTCCATAAATGCACACAGAAATTCGAGACAATTTGAAACCCACTTCTAGTTTGAAATCTGCTTCCGGAAGAGGTCATTTCTACCATACTTTTTCACGTACCAAGCTTCTAAGTTCCAAGTTGTCTTAGCCTCAAAAATATTTTTACTTTTTGTTGATGGTAAGTTCTCTCATGAATATCACAATTCTTTATGCAGACTGGGCAAATCTATGATAATAATGAACATTTAAAAAAATTCCCCATTAGCTTTTCCGCCTCACCACCACCTGGGATTTTTACTGCACAGACACCAAGTTTAGCAATTGTTTTTCTTCCCAGGTCTTCAGCAGCTGTCCACTGGCGCTGCGCTGCGTGAGGCTTCTGCTGCTGGTCCCAGGCAGGGTTTCCTGTCAATAGCAGAGAGGAAGCTGTGCTTTTGGCTGAACCTCATTGTCCGGGCCTGGAACAGTGATCAGCAGGCAGTGATAAGGGCTTTTTTCAACCTACTGATGCGATCTGCAGGAATCTAACTAACCTTGTTAGGGAGAAGAGGAAAGAAGGGGCGGTCACAGGGTGTTGGGGACATTACTTGCCAGCCCCTCATATCCTAGCAACGGAAAGAACCTAAAACACACTGAGGGATCAGAATTCGTGTCTTGCCAAGGCTTTCCGTCTTGGTGCTTTGTAAAGTGAATATAAAATTACATCATGATATCAATTGCAAGAAAAAAAAGGGGATGAATAGACTCGTAATTTCAATTAATATTCAGGTATTGCAATGTGTTCTAAATTATGTTTAACTTTTTTTAAGAGAGAGAGGGATAGTGAGAGAGAGAGAGAGAAAGAGACAATCAATTTTTTTGTTTGTTTTTGTTTTTCATATGGCCTTTGTTGCTCCTGCACTTTGTTGTGTACATGGTGCTGGGGTTCAAACCCACGTCCTCATGCATTCCAGTCAAGCACTGTTACTGCTGAGCCACTGCTCCAGCCCCTGTTTGACTTATTTTTATTCTTTTAGTTTGGAATAATTCATGAACTTGGCATCTTCCCTTTGGGATCATGCCAGAGTCTCCTTTTATTTTACATTTAGGTATTCATTGCTCTTTCTGTCTTTCTTGTTTTTTAAACGGGGCCTAACATCTAAAAGGTGCTTCCTGAATATCTGTTAAATAAACACTTGATACAACGAAAAGCATATTATCATCTTGTTTTTCCTTTATCTAAAAGGAAAAACTTTATAAAACTTATAAAAATATAAGCATTATACTTATATCATAAGTATAATACTTTCTCAGTTTTTTAAAAATTTACTTTTAATATGTAAAACCAAAATCATTTTTATCACTTTTTAGATGACTAATATTAATAGACGTGTGTGTGTGTGTGTGTGTGTGTGTGTGTGTGTGTGTGAGAGAGACAGAGAGAGAGAGGTTTGATGGTGAATCAGACCTAGGGAGAGAATTGACTTGTGGTTAACAAGGACATTAATAATAGTCTCTGACTTTGGCTGCTTTTTGCACTGGCCTATGATCTTAAAATAGAATAAAAAGATTCCTGTCATTTAGACAACTTTCTTTATAAGGAATATGAAATTAGTCATAACACTGAGAGAAAAATTGAAGGGACAGCTGGAAGATAATTCTGGTGTATCTCCCTTGCTTAGAGGTTGACAGTAGCATGGTTTCAACAGTCAAAAGCATTTAGAGAGAGCTTGCCAGCTTGTTGAGTGATATCTAAAATGCTATCACAAAATTTTAAACTTAATAAGGGTTAGAATGTTTTTTCACATCCAGGTGAACTAGGATTGAGAATTTATTTTCTAGACAAGTGTAGAAAGACAAAATCATTCAAAAGAAAATAAAGTTTTGCAAGTGAGCTGGTGCACATCTGTAATTCCAGTTGCTTGAGAAGCTGACGCAGGAGGATCACAAGTTCAAGGCCTGCCAGGGCAACTTAGTGGGACCCTGTCTCAAATATGAAAGGCTCAGTGGTACAATGCTTTTTATTTTTTTTTTAAGAAAGAAGGACAGTGAGGGAGAGAGAGAGACAGACAGACAGACAGAAAGAATCAATTTTTATTGAGTTTTTCACATGGCTTTAGTTGCTCTGATACTTAGTTGTGTATGTGGGTTGCTGGGGTTTGAACCCGTGTACTTGTGCGTGCCGGGCAAGCACCGTAACCACCGAGCCACCGCTCCAGCCTGGTACAATGCTTTTTAAGCTTGTGTGAGACCTGGGTTTGAATCCTAGCACTGCAAAACAAAAAATGTAAAGATTTAGTTCTTCTAATCACTTAATTTTAAAATGAAAAATTTTTAGTTCTTTCCAGGGATAGTACAATGTAACTTTGAAGGCTTTGTGTTTAGATAATATGGGTTTGAGTTCCAGGTATATATACTATCTCAAAATTTCATTTAAGCATTCTGAGTTAGTAGTCATTGCTTTTACAAGGTCAAAATATAAATGAACAATAAAGTATCATAAAGTGTCAAGTACAGCAGCTATCGATGTTTAAAGGTGATAGCTACAATTATTCAAAACTGTTCTATCATTATTAATGTAAATATATATATTATTTTCGATTGCCAGTGTTGCCTGTATTTATGATGCTAAAAATTCCAAAACTGACATTTTATTGATCAGTGAATATTATTATTTCTGAATGAATATCCTGGAAGCCATTCAAATTGCCTACTTAGGAATATAGCTTCATTGCCAATGAACACTCTTCTGTCATGGAAAGACCACAGATATATGTAATATAGACATGTGATATTAATTACTTCTGTCATCAGTAGAGAGTTCTTCAATTGAATCTATACGAAAAAGATTCTTAGTTTGTAGAATTCCAGACTGACTGTGTGTGTGTGTGTGTGTGTGTGTGTGTGTGTGCGTTGCATGTAAAACAAATGTATATATGTCATGGTCAGTGAAGAAAAAGACATTATTAGATTTTTTATGGAAAATGTGTCTAAGTATTGCAAGTTCCAGAAATATATTGATAAGCTTTAACGTAGCACATACAGTGTGATACCATGGTGTGTCAGATTTCTTTAAAGTCAAAAACTTTCTTAAGCTCAGCCACAATGATTAGTAGAAAAGCAACGAAAGCAGAATTTGTAGTATGCATCTGAGGAACATTCTGAATATGTTCTTTTGCTGTTCCACACTTCGGTGGAAACTATCTTCAAATTCATTTGAACTTGAGTCATTAAAATTGTTAAGATCAAATCTATAGCTTTAAAGTAGTGTCATAGTAATGTCAACAGAATGCAAACGGATCCTGATTGGTGGATATGGTCCCGGGGGGCGGGTTGATGATTGAACTATAGCTGTATACATCTACCCTCTATGACCTACTGGGAATATCTATAGATACGTGGTATAGTTGAGATTAGGTGCTCAGGTCAGGGGTGCTGCCCTGGGTATGTATATAGTCCTTACTCCCCACAAACCCTCCTGGCCTTCCTGACCACATTTCCCTTTCCCCACACGCTTACAAATACCATACTATGCTATGCAAATCTGGAGGGTGACAATTACAATATAGCCTATGTATGTTAATAGTGCCCCATGGGCTGTGCAGCACTTATCCTGTTTTCCATGTGGGATAATCCTGTCCAAAAACTGGACAAAGAATACATCAAAATAAAAGAGGTCCAAACTGATGTTGCAAATGCACCTTTTTTTTGTTTGGCAGAGTGGACTATTATTAACCACAACCTCCCTGCTTGTTAAGCCTACCCACTCCTCCAGGACAAAGTACGGACGGTATCACTGGGCACGTAACATCTTAAACTACCATCTTTCGTGACACATTGTTGGAAGCCTCTTTAATATAGAAGGTTTTGTTTACTTCTCTTTGATTTTGGAATAATGAGAATTATTTTAACTAAACCTCTAAACATGTCTCATGATTAAAGATTACTTTAGATACAATCAGAACAGTCTTCATTCTTTCTTGTTCAGCCAAGACCATGTTCTGTTACGTCAACAAAAATGGGACTTGTAGATAGCCCTGAATAAATTCCAGGATACCACTCTCAGGACACTAAATGATATATGCAAACATGGTTTTGTTTTTGTTAACAGCCTAATTGTCATTTATTAGTTTTTAATTGTATAAAATCTTCTTATTCTGGTATTTATTTTTTAAAATGCATAATCAACAGAGAAACATCCTATATTTTTGGATTTTTTTTTCATAAAGTTAATTAATAATACAATGCTGTCATGGGGTAAAATCCAGCTTTCTGATTTTCTTACTCATACAGTATACTGAGACTTATCAGCAGAGTATTAATTCTTCCAGATGGAAGCAGCCTATTTTTAGCCACTAACTACTTGAGGTCAGGGACTCTGCCTTATTTATCTCAGTTTCCTTAAAGCCTAGCTCTGTCTTTGGCCTGTAAGTATTTGAAGGATGTTTGTTGAAATTTAACATTGTTTTTCTAGTTAGATCCTAGCTCCATTAGAACTTGGAAGTAGAGCAAGGAGACGCACAAACACGTTTTCTGGACTTAGATGTCAATTGTTTTTGTTTGTTTCTAGGAGAATGTAAATGTTATAGTTAGAATACTATGATAGGCTGGCATTTTTATTCTCTGAAGCCAAAGAAGTAAATTTTTCTAAAGCATTAGCATAAATATATGTTCAAATTTCACTGAAACAACGTTGTGTTGGTAACAAAATATATTTGCTATTTGAAATAATGCACATTGAAAAGTCCTAAAAAATCTTATGTGTTACTTTTACGGAAGTTACAATTACAGCAACAATCACATTTGGATGATACTTTACAATGCATATCTAGTCTCATTTTATTCAGATAACAATCTTGTGAAATGTGTACTTTGATTTCTCTTTTGCACAAGAAGAAATTGAGATACAGATACAGTAAGCCGTGGCTCATGATCTGACAAGGTTAAACTCAATTTGCCTTGAAATCTAGTCTTCTTTTCTAGCTCTGGGCAAGCCATGTATCTCTGAACCTCTGTTTCTGTCTATAAAGTGGAGATCACAATATCCACTTTTCATTACAAGAAGTAAATGTAATGAATGCTAACTTAAGTGCTTGGCATTCGATACATGGTGGCATGGTCTTAGGCAGTGCCTAGCTGATGATCCAGCCAGTCAGTTGCACTGTTTCTTCAAAATAGTGGAAAGGAAACCACCAAAAAAAAAAAAATAATAATAATAAACTAGGGATAGCCTTCTTATAGCGACAGATAGGAGAGGACACAGACTTAAACCGACACTGTGCGAAACAGCATGGAGTCATCCGTTACCTGGAAGGAGCACACAGTGCTGAATGCTGGAGACAGGAACCACACCACTGTCTCGGAACAGCAGTGGTCTTGGGACTGCTTGGACATCAGTGGAGACCTCGGATAGGGAAGGAGCAGACACCGTGCACACATGAAGCACCTCAGCAGAAGCGTGAAATAGTCATGTTTCGTGCTGTGGTCTCGTTCACAGGGCTCTTTTGTGTTAGGTTGGCGAGTCAGTTTTGTATGCCTGAACTTCCTGTGCCCTCACGCCTTGTCTCCCCACATGCTGGGCACGCGCTCACCTCCAGAAGATGTGGAACCTGCCTGAGTGACTGAATGCACCTTTACTTCTCTGGTTTAGGACCATGCTTTAACCCATCAGGTGGCTTGGGGTGTGAACAGCAGCCTTGGCGCCTGGATTTCATTCCATGTAGGTGGCTTTTATCACAGAATTTGTTCTTGAATTCCTGCAGTAGGTATATACATCTTCCATTGATTTGGTCCTTCAGAAAATACTTGATTAGTCTCTTACTCTGCCATTAACCTGCTAAGTTACTGATTTCTGCCAATGTGGGTTTATGACTGGCCGACACAAAGTCTGAGAATGATAGGGGCATGGAAATTGGAGCTGAAGTCCCAAAGGCTGGACATGTCACTCTGTTTATTCTGTGGAAATAGATAAGGAAATGAGTTTCTATGCTCTCTTTTCCCCCCCATTATGATTAATCACAAAATACAGGATTCTTCTTAATTAGAAATACTATGATTTTTTTATAAGAATACTTTTGAGTCTTTGATTCATAATTGCTAATTAAAACTGGAGATTGACAGACATGGGAGCCGTGAGCCCCCTTTCAACAGAAACATTCAAATGGAGCCTTCAGAGATGAGAGCCACATGATATAATGCTTATGTCTAGATTCACAAGCCAAGGATTCTGCTCTTGAGCCTAAGCATGATTTCTCTACGCTTCTCTGAAAGGATTGACCTAAAATCTTTACTTAGAATGCTATGAGAAGTTGACCCCAAGAGAAAATCCCATGAGAATTACAACACTGTTACACACATATTTTTAAAAAGCCTGTCAAGATCAGAACGCAGGAGACGAACGAATGCCGCAATCTGGCTCAGCCAAAATTAGCTCCTCTTCTTGGTGGAATGGGTGGTGCTGATTCTCAGAAATTTAATTTTAATTTAATGTGGCTGGGGCAAAGAATTTTTTTTTCAAAGGAAAGCTTTTGGAGTGTCTTTCTTTTTTCCTCATTTGGCAAAATAATAGGATTCATATTTAAATTTTTAAAAAAAGAACTTTGGCAGGAGTCATTTTGTCAGTTTATATTTAGGGTTGGGAATTGGTTATAGAGATTGCATCAAAAAATGAATAGCCCCACCTTGCCAGAAAGTAGAAGCCATTGCAAAGAATATAGTGTTCATTCTGCCACGGTCAAATGTGACAATTTCATTTAGGAAAGGTAATGTACTGTGACCCAGAGGACTCACTGAAGGATGAGTTAAAGGTAAAACACACAGACTGAACCAAAGCGCAGAATTTACTGAAAAGGGCGGTGTATCTTACAGTGCCAATTTAGTGACTAAAGCAACACACATTTCTCATCGCACAGGTTTTCAGGGCTAGGAGTACAGGTAAGGTTTGCTGGATCCCCTTCCCAGGGGTTCACATGGTTATAAGAAGGAGATGAACAAGCTGAATTGTCATCTGGGGCTCTAAATCCTTGAGGACTGAGGCTCACGGTCCCAAGGGCTATCCACCCATCCCTGCTACATGTCCTTTCCCACCACAGGTAGTTTTCTTGTTCAGACAGTGTGAAAGAATCTGCTGCTATCTTTAACTTTTTCTGACTTGGACCTCTAGACTTTCTTTTAAAATGCTCACCTGATCAGGTAAGGCCCACTCATGATAAACTCCCTGCTGAAACTCATTGATTAGGAACTTTAATGACATCTTCGAAATCCCTTCACATAACCTCACCTAAACATGGGAATGACACATATTGATGTCCCACCCACACCCAAAGGGAGGGGATCACATAACATGTGCACACCCAGAGGCAGGAATCATGGTGACCATCTCGGAATTCAACCTACCTACCACACACTCTCTTTTCTAGGGGTGAATGAATTGGGTAGATTGTCTCAGACCCTTGGTAAAAAGAAGTGGAAGTCACAATAATCTCATGGAGAGGGACTGAAAGCCAACCACTTTTTCTTTTTCTTTTTAAGAAACAGGGGGCTGGAGTGGTGGCTTGGTGGTTAAGGTGCTTGCCTGGCATGCGCAAGTACACAGGTTCAAATCCCAGCACACTTACACAACTAGGTGTCAGAGCAATGAAAACCATGTGAAAAAAACTCAATAAAAATTGATTCTCTCTCTCTCTCTCTCTCTCTCTCACTGTCCTCTCTTTAAAAAAAAAAAGAAAGAGGGATAGGGAGAGAGAGAGAAAGAGAGAATCAACTTTATTTCATTTTCTTCATGTGGCTTTTGTTGCTTGGACACTTTGTTGTGTACGTGGTTGTGCTGTAACCACAGAACCACAGCTAAAGCCCCAGGCCAACAAGTCTTAAAATGCCTCATGAATAGTTTTTTAGTTAAAATAACATGCTAATTACATCAACTAGTGATTAGCTTAGTTTTCGTGGCTTCTCTCACACCAAAGGAAGTATCAGACCAGTGATGGCGATTTAGAGCTGTCTTAATTCCTCAGTTTCTGGACCTTGCCTGCTGTCATTTCAACCCTTGAGCCCTCATACATCTGCTTAATACAATCTCCAAGAGACCTAGAGCCTAAAAACGTCAGTCTGGAGTATCCAAAAGCACTTCCTATCCCAGATGGTACCCAACCCAAGGGTGCTGGGAATGCAGCTGCTTCTCGGGAGCTCAGAGGTTTCTAAACTTTCTTCCACCTCTGCAAACCCTGCTCCCCCTCCACCTAGTACTTCGCAGGGGTAGGATTATGTAGCTCTTTGTATTTTTCCTTTGCATTTTATTTGTTACCATATATAAAATTGATGTCAGACTTAGTCTCTTATGGTTTCAAAATGCCCACACGGTGTGAATTTGAATCTTTGGCTTCCACTATGACCCCTGTCAAGAATTTCATGAGAATATTTGGCACTGAAGCCAGAAACTCTCCTCTGATTCTGCACAGGCTGTGACAGTTATGCCCACAAGGCAATGGGTGTCCCTCATTTAACAGGGCAATAGGGGCAAGGGATAAAGCCTGCTGAGAAGCTATTGGCAGGTCAGACAGTGCACCACCAAGGACTCCAGGACCCGGGCGAAGGTCTCAAATTCCACCCTTAACATATTTGGGTCACGTGCGCAGCTGAATCTCTAAGAAAGCTTGCCCTTGCCTTCTTCTGTGAGGACTTTTTAAAGGACCCAGGGACTTTTAGCCTAGAACATTAGTCTCTGGGAATTGTTGGCTGGTGTTCCTAAATGCCTGTTGAGCAACTGCTGGGTAGGGGAGGCACCCAAAAGATAGAGGAAGGGGAAACACGATTAAAAAAATACAAAGATAAGTGAGAAGATTCACAAAAGGCTTCCCAACTATGAGGGGCAGTTGATGTACAGGCACTGATAGCGGAATTAGTGTGATGCATGCAGGAGATGATGGTGACAGACACTCAATGGCCAGCATCTATTCCCAGCCTTTTGTCCCTTGTCACCTTACCACAGATGTTGGCAGGTTAGCCCCTGAGGGGGATTCTCAGCTTCTCTTGCAGATACAGTGGTTGTTCAACCTCATTCCAACCACTGAAATCAAGGAGTCTAAGGATATTCTAAGCAAGCTTTGGTTTTCGCTACTGGAAGAAGAAATAGCTGGAATCACCTTTTCTCTCTCCTTCCTGGCTGGAGCACAGAAGTGATGCTTGGGATTGTGGTAGACGTGCTGAAGACAACAGAAATCCAAAGAGGTCAGAGCAGAATGACAGAAAGAGCATGAGACCTCAAGAGCATTGCTGAGGTGTGACATAGCTGTCTCCTGCCCCTCCACTTCCTGTTCTGAGAGAGAGAGAGGAGAGGGCAGGGGGAGGCCTCCTTGCTTTATTTAGGTTGGTAAGGTTTCCTGGGGTTTGAAACTAATGCATTCTAACTAATACAGACTGCTGTTCATTTCTGCCATTCTGCGTTCTTTAGTGTTTCCTTATGTCTTACTAGTGGACCTCGCAATACTTTAATCCCATTAATAACGATTTATGTTAAAGGTTACTTGTATCAATTATCAAGTGATTTCCCACCCCCACTCCCCAGAGCGAAGCAATTGGCATGGAAAAAGCATTCGTATTGGCGATACTATGTTGGATAAAAGGTCAAGTCAAAATTGTGATGAGGGCCTGAACTTGAAAGACATGATGGATTTTTTTTTTTTTTAAGAGAAAGGGACAATGAGAGGCAAAAAGAAAGACGATCTTATTTAGTTTTTCATGTGGTTTTTGTTGCTCTGACACTTCTTTACGTATGTGGTGCTGAGGTTCAAACCTGCATCCTGGTGTATGCCAGACAAGTACTTCAGCCACTGAGCCATTGCTCCAGTCCCTAGGATGAATTTTTTTTTTCAAAGAGAGAGGGACAGTGAGAAAGAGAGAGAGAAAGAGAGAGAGTGAAACAACTTTTATTTAGTTTTTCACATGGCCTTTGTTGCTTTTACACTTAGTTGTGTATGTGGTGCTGGGATTCGAACTCTTGCACTCGCTCATGCCAGGCAAGCACCGCAACCCAACGGCTGAGCCACCGATCCAGCCCCAGGATGGATATTCTTGTTTTTTATTAGATGAATATGGAGTTACAATTGAGGGGGAAACATTGTCAAACAATCAAGAACAAATGTATATATCCTTAGTTATCCAAGGCTAATGCCATGTCATGGATGCCCAGGTTGGGTTCCCCATGTTGCTATTTCCCCCAGAAGACCCCCTGAGTTAAATGGATTTCTCGTGGAGATCAGAGATCTCCTTCTGAGATGATTCCCCCATATTCCCACCCTCCAGTCTCCTAGATAATCTTCCTAAGCCCTCCCCCCGCCCTGTCCCCCACCCTATACCACCAGGTATCCTAGGCAATCATCCCCCTATTGCATTAAGAATCACACAATTTGAGGTTATTATTAGCTTATCCATCTAACATACTGCTTCCTGATGTATTCTAGCTTCCACAGATGACAGAAACCATTTGGTCCCCAGAATGGATATTTTTAAAGGATTTTTTTTCTTTTTTTACCTGACCTCTTTTTTCCTGTCTTCCTTCTTTTCCCCCATCAATGTTTCCTTTTTTCCTGTGGCTTTCCTTCCTCAGACACTTAGTTGTGTATGTGGTGCTGGGGTTTGAACTCACATACTCACGCATGCCAGGCAAGTGTGGTAACTGCGGAGCCACCACTTCCAGCCTCTCTCTCTCTTTCTTTCTTTCTTTCTTTTTAACAATTTATTGAAATTTTCCTGTATGCTACATAGCATTGAGGAAAATAATTTGCACACATAAAAATACTTGTTGAATGTTTCTGCATCAAGAAAATTGGCTTAGATGGATTGTCTCAAATTTGGAGGCAACTTATAGATGGGTTCATCAAGGGTTTTGAGAAATATCCTTAAGTTGTTCAGTTCTTTTCCCAAGAGGTTGTGACCACCAATTGATAGATATACCCCAAACATATTTGGAAACTTGACCAATGATCCTAAATCAAAACTCACAGGACTATGGTCTCTAGAGTTCCAGGATTGGTTATACAGGTAGTGCTGTATAATTAATAGTGTGGGTTTATTTACTTAGTGATGTGCAGTAGGACCAAATACACAGGTAGTAAAAGTCAGATATAAAAAACAACCATAATTTCCAATCTTCTTTAACTGAGATAAAGTTTCCCTTGAGCCCCCACCATCTGCTTAATTGTGGGTTGGGTGGGGAATGGAGGAAGTGGAACAGGAGATCTAAACTTGCCAATTTGCATTATCTTATTCTCTTTTGGTTTAAAATAATCTTACTTGGGGTTAAAACATTCTCATTTTGGTAGCTACTCATCTTTCAGGGTTTATCCATTTCTCTTTCATATAATGGTATCTTATTTCAAGGGGAGCCTGTGTGACTTAGGTCATGAAGGCAAAGGCCTCTTGTCCAGGTGCCATCTCCTGGGATAATAAATCTAGTTTCTAAGTTATCAAAATAGGGAGGTGTTGTGGTTTGAATATCCCCCACGCCAAATTCACATGTTGGAAACTTAATCTCTAATGCAACTGTATTAAAGTAGGGCTTAGTAAGAAGGGATTGGGTCATGACCTCTCATGACTGGTCGCTACTACAGGAGGGTCCGTTGTCTCAAGAGCAGCCTGTCATAAAAGCAAGTGCTTTCTCTCACATAAGTGCTCTCTTCACTTTTACCATGTGAAGAGGTGGCCTGGAAGGCCTTCTCCAGATTCTGGTGCCTTTGCTCTAGAACTTTCCAGCCTTCAGAATTGTGAGCCAAATAAATCTCTTTTCTTTATTGATTACCTAGTCTGTGGTATTTTGTTATAGCAACACAAATGGGATTATTTAAAAGCTTAATGGTGGATGCAATTAAGTTACTATTTAACATCCCATGGACACAGGAGCTTTGAAAACTACACATACGTTGTTAGGATCCTTGAGATTTCAGACTGTGGCTACTAGGGTTTTACAAACCCTAAATTTTAACAACAACAAAACTATTTTAATAGTACTGGCTTTGGCATTAAAACCACTTGTTTATATTCAGGCTCCCATGTCTCATTATTTGAAACACGTTATTATGTCTAAATACTTTTGCTTTTACCCTAATCTATTTTCAAATAGCAAAGAAAATTATTACATATTTTGTGACCTATAAGCAAATGTCAAGCCAATGCTCACAGTAGCATTTTGTTAATTTTTGGTGATGCTTAGGGCATTTAAATGTGAAACACAATAGAATAAGTAGAATTGTTCACTCTCTGTTATTTTTAAATAAGAGTCTACGGTTGCACCAAAAATAAGGCTTTCTATTTGTAAATGACCTCATCTTACAACGAGTGGTGGAAGACGGCATCAACTCATATCTACCAGAGAAAGAAGACAGAAGAAACAGATAGAAAAATAAATTAGCCAATGCTGCCTCATTTCCTTAGGTATCTACAAGACCTAATAATTTTTCAAAGAGTAACTTTCAATGGGGAAAATGTTCTCCTTTTCCTTTGCTTTATATTTGAGGTTGAAATGTACATTATCCACATTTCCACCAACAATTAAATGCTTTAGCTATATAAAAATTTATTTAGAATTTTTTTTCTTTCTCAGTTTAAAAGATTCCTTTAGTGAATTATAAAATTGCAAATGTCCTTTTGGGAAGAAAAGGTTAAATTAGTGCTTTTGAGACTCTGGCGAAGGTTGGCTGGTGGCTGATGCTGAAATTCAGTACTGGCAGTGTTCCCACTATTCCCTCATGGATAGGGCAGAGTCCTTGTGCCTAGGCTGCAACACGACCTACTTTACACCAAACACCTGCTTTCCTTCTGGGGCTCCGGAATTTTGGTAACAAACTAAGCCCAGGGGGTGGGGGGAGTGCCTAAACAATGAGCTCCCCCACCACCACCAAAATAAAAAAAAAAAAGCAAGAAAATCTAAACCTTGGATTCTGAACTTAGTGGGCTTCCCTGGACAGAAACATTGCACACTCAGTCCTGCAGTTTGCTTGGTATGGAGAGCATGCGCGGTGTGCCTTCTCATGGGAAGGGGCAAATATGAGAAAACCTGGCTGTGGATTCCTCTGGGCTTCCAGTCTGCCTTTTCTCTTTGTGATCCAATCCACTGTACCTCCTGCCTGCAGCGCTGTTACATGTCTTAGCCACGAGGACAGCTATGTGTGGAATCCCATGAGTCTGTTTAATAACTCTAAACAGGGCTGGGAACCCCAACACTCCTTGGCAACATTTTATAAGCTTTAGAAGAAACAACAGACCCGACATAAAAACAAAAAGGTGCAAAATGTGCCATCCCTGTGGATTCGGAAGTTTTCATCACAAAGATTGAATGAATTTTATTTCATCATTCTGATAAGCACATAGATCAAACTTCTCTCTCTCCAAGGTTATAATGGCATCATTTCAGATTCAAAAAATGTGACAGGGCATCAGAGATATCTCATTTTCATATAAATGCTGAATTTAGAAAATGAACATGCGACATTTTTAAAAGAAGTCCTGCTGTATGAATGGTATAAATTTTAATCCAAATAAGGTTAAGATTGGCCCTTTATGACTATTCGGCCCAGAGGGAGGAAAAATGTAGCTGGGCTGGTAAATGTGCAACAGCTGGCAAACCTCTACTCCCACCTCTTAATTTAGATTCCTCATAGTCCTGGCTCTAGGAAATGCAGCTCAGAATCTCAAAGAAGCTTCAGAGGGGATTTTTGAAACTTCATTTCTTCTCTTCATTTTCTTGGGCTCATTAAGTTCATGTATGCAGAAAGAAGTGTGACTTAACCTATGCTGGGTATGAGGATGAGTACCAAGCTGGAAAAGTAGACAGCTGTGCCGATTGGTGGAAGGATGCTGGAGCCGATGCCTTAACGTTGCCAGTTTCAGCTATGGTGAAAACGTGCCACTGACTAATTGAATGCTGGCTGATTTAGAAGGAAAGCCTGAAAGCCAATTAAATAAATCTAAAAGATTTATCGTCCCTGAGCTGTCTCAAAATACCTATTTATAAGTGTGCTGAAGCCTGGAAGACATTTTTAAAAACGCTAGTAACAGATTTCAAAGTCCTGCAGATTTTATTATTTCATTGAATAAAATGCATTGTAGATTTTGCTATCATGACATGGGAATTAACAATAAAAACTCAGTTTGTGTAAGGCAAAGGGCTCTCTCTAGACAGAGTCAGTTTGCACTCCTAAGGCACATGTAGTCTGTCTCTGTTCCCTCCTATGTTGGTATTCATTATTAGTATTGAAGGAATAAAATGACCATGCTCAAATAAATTACATGAGTACAAATGGGAAAGTTGTTGGCACGCTTAGTACAAAACACTTAAGCCTTATCTTTCTTTAGTGTTCTGAAGATTTAAGTATAAGAATCTACTTTAGCATTCTTGTTGTGCAATTAATTCACAAAAAATGTGCCCACTTATTACTATGGGGGAAAGGCACCACGGCCCTCTTATGTTAGTCCAGAGAAGGTGCACTTACTGAGAAGCTTCCTGTTAAATGAATAGAGCAATAGAACATTTTTTTTTTTTGAAGGAAGACATGGCACAATAGAATGGCTACATGTTCCATTTCATTCATATTGTTTCTCGCTAGAGATTTTCAGGTCACGTAGCCAATTAAGACTTTTCATAAGATGATTCAAGTGACAATGAAGAAAAATATATATGTATAACAACTGTTTTCAACAAAAAAAATTTAAGGACATATCTTGCTTAAGTCAAATTGTAATGATATAATGTATAAAACAAAAAAGAAATCACAGGAACAAAAAAGCTCTTTACAAGTTAAAACCTATTTATCATTCCTCCACAAGCTACCCATTTAATGCATAAGTTCTTCTGGGGGAAATTGCAACAGGTGAAACCCAAGGTGGTTTATCCATGCTTTGCCATTACCCCTGGATAGCAAAGCTTATATACATTGATTGCTACTGTTTTGATAATGCTTCCCCCTCAACTGCATCTCTATATACTTCTAATAAAAAAACCTATTTATCTTTATTCTTTTTCTTCTCTCATCTTGTAGGTAAAGATTTTATGTAATTCAATGTTTAATCATAAAATCATACAACTAGATTCCAGGAACTCATGACAAAATTAGTCTCGTTTCTCTCTCTCTCTCTCTCTCTCTCTCTCTTTGTCCACACACACACACACACACACACACACACACACACATATTTTCTAATTTTTTTCCTATTTGGAAGTAAGTTTTGGAGTCCAGTCTAATTTAGTTTGATCTCATCTGAACTAATTATATCTGCAAAGCCCTTATTTCTAAATAAAGTCTCACATTCTCAGGTTCTGGGTAGACATGAATTTTGGGGGACATTGTTCAATCCCCTACAGCCACCAATTATGCATCTGTAATAAATGCTGCACTGGATTCTGAGACAAGCAAGTCACAGAATTTCACTTTGGGAAATACTGGAGGGTGGGCCCACAGAAGCTTCAATGCTGTAAAGACTGGTTTTAAGGGTCAGCATTAGCAAAGGCATCTCTTAATTGGATTTTAAAACAGTATTAGCTCTCTAATCTCAAGAAATCTTAAGAAAGATTTCAAACTGCTTTAGAGCTCAATAGTGTTGCTAGAATTGAAAACTGATAGGAATAAAATGAGACCTTTGTTTTCCCTGGGCCCCCAAAAGACATCTGGGCTATAATGCAAAAGAGCAAGCTCATATGGACATCTTCAGTGAGAAAGTGAAAGACAACATTATCAGAAAATGAAGATAAAAACATTGAGATTGCTCCTGTCATCTCAGTCTAGTGAGAAACCTCTGATAATCAGGGAGATATATCTGTATTAGAAACTTTGTCATATTTGGAAGATATATACCAAAACATCCCAGACAAAGCACTAATATTACAAAAAGACCACGTTTTTATTGAAGTTTAATGTCGCAGTATTGTAAAACAAGTCATATAATAGTAAACATGGTATCAAAGAGCTATGAGTTCTTTAGGATCCAAAAACTGTGGTACATACATACCATGGAGTTCTACTCAGCAATTAGAAACAATGATATTGCAGCCTTTGAAGGTAAATGGATGGCTATGGAAGAAATTATGATGAGTGAAATCAACATAACCCAGAGAACCAAGGGTGGAATGTCTTCATTCATCCGTGAAGCTGGAGCTAGACCCTGGCCATTGAGAAATGAGGTCAATTCTCATGTTTTAAATCCAGAAAAGGTATAGTGTCATAACTACCTAAGGCATTCGTGGAGATTTATTGGGAAGGGCGGGAGGGATAAGGGTGGGTAATTGGGGGGGGCTCTCCGGGGTAAATTTAATTTTCAGAATTTATATATGTATTATATTG